>SJYC01118597.1:0-18738 GCA_006408675.1 Madoqua kirkii
GCACAGTATGCCTGTTGATGCCGGTTCATTTTAACCAGGGGTTTTGGGATAATTTGGATCTGTTCTGTAACAGAAGTAAATGATAATGATTGTTACTCTTTGTACCTATGAGAACTAGCGAATCAAGCTCACCATCATTATTTGTATTTAAACTATTTGGGAATCTCCAATCGCCCTGGTTTTTAGCTTTTATGGAGTTTCTAGGAAAGGGAGAGAAGAACACAAGGGGAGAGCCCCTTAGAAGATGGCCAGAAGGTACCGCCTGGCTTGAAATGTTAACTGTCCTTTAACAGAAAGAGTTAATGATAATCATACATTTGGTTTTAAAATGTGACCTCGTACACTAGTGATTTTTTTTCACCTCTGTGTTGTGTTCGGCACTATTATTAATGCAGGAAAATCAGTAACATTAGTCATCTTAAAAGGGTTATTACTCAAGATGATTTAAATTGTGAAAATGTCAGTGGAGCCTGCACGCGTCCTGCCAGAGATGGTGTGATTTACACCCCCTGACACCATCCTGCTACTGAGAAGGGCCAGGGCGGAGAACGGCTTCTGTTCGGCAGTGACCCAAACACAGGGCAACAGCCCACCTTCCGTGTCCCAGGAGATGCCCAGGTTCCCGGGCCAGCCCTCCATCCACACTGAGGCAGCATCTGCATGCTCCCCAGAAAGCCAAGCACCACGCAGGTGGAGAGGCTGCTGGAGGGAAGAACTGGGCACACAAATCAGTGCAAAGAAAAATATTATTTCCAAGACCGCTTTCCTGACCTAACCGTCAGTGTGCTTGCCATGTGACTCAGGTGTCAGTAGCACAGAAGCTGAACACCGAAAAAACGTTAGGTGATATTTAGAAGCTGAAGGTGTCGTCAGATTCAGTCACTCGGATGGCAGTCCACTTAGATAGCTGCCTCAGCACTCAGCACTTTGACCTGAGCACACACTTGTTTATGAGCCTTAATTTCCACATTATTTGCCATTGATGTGAATGGATGAAGAGAACCTCAAATTCCAGTCAGAGCCAGAAAAGCCACCCCAAAAAAGGCAGAGGTCACCACCTGATGGAACACACCCTGCAAATGAGGCATTAGAGTGTGCTCTTTTCTGCAGCAGAGCAGTGGGGCCACGTGCAGTGCTGAGAGGTGGTTGATTCTTGCTTTTTCCTTCAAAATAAACTAGAGCTTTCCAGAAACTGACGTGCTTAAAGCAGGTGAGGAGGGAAGCCGTGGTGGGAGCGGAGCTGGGTAAGGGGCTGAGCTTTGAATTTCCATCTGGCTCACCTGTTCCTCTGCTGCTTAAGTTCACTTCATTTTCCCCAGCTAAGTCCCCAGACTTGTCTTCAGGGCTCATTCTTCAGGGGCTGCGGGGAGCACTGTTACTAAAGAACCGGAAAAGCCCACTGTTTGAGATGCCGGCAGTTTCCAAGTACTGTCTGATTGAACCACTGTATTCAAATGTATCGCTTAGCTCCCTTCGTAAAGGTGGTTGGGGGGTGAGGGGAGTCTTCCCTGGAGGTCCAGTGGCTAAGGCTGGGCACATCCAGTGCAGGCCCCACGGCTTCCATCCCTGGAGGGGGAGCTAAGGTCATACATGCTGCGCAGCCAAAAAAACGGGGGCAACTCTGCCACAGCAGGCAGTGACATTAAAAAAGAAACCAAAAGTTCCACCAGCAGGTGAAATTTCTCTGGATTTATGCATTTTCTCTAACAGCATCAGAACAATTTCAAATAATACTGGAAGGAGCCCTTCAGAGGTTGAGAATCGACCCTTAGGTGAACCTGAGTCCGGTGATGGAGAAGGTGACCACAGGGCTGTGTCCCTTGGCCCCCTCTCCATGGCGGGGAAGGGGAGCCGGCTCCTTCGATGACTCGCCTTCCCCGTCCCTGTGTCCCCTAGATGAACACGTCCCTGCTGGGGAGCATCGGCATGCTGAACTCGGCACCCCAGCTGCGCTGTATCAAGACCTACCAGGTGCCCCCGGTGCAGCCCGCCTCCCCCGGCTCGCACAACGCCCTGCGGCTGGCCCGGCTCATCTGGACCTCGAACCGCAACGTCATCCTCATGGCGCACGACGGCAAGGAGCATCGCTTCATGGTCTAGCGCTGCGGCCCGCGAGCTCCCTCTCCCAGGTCTCCAAGCCCAGAGCCTCCCTCCCTCGGCGCCCGCCCCCACCCCGCGCCGGGGTCATGAGGGCAGCGGGGTCTCCTCCCGCCCGCGGCCCCGCAGGCCCGGCAGCCCTGTCCCCGGGTTGTCCCCCGATCCCCGCACCGGGAGGGGCGGCTGGCGTCCTGTTGCTCGGTGCGCCGGGAGCCCGAAAATCAATAACCACTGTGATTGCGCTGCCAGCGCAGATCAGCAGTTTCCGGGCGCCGAGCCCACCTCCCACCTCCGCACGTGGTGGGGACCTGGTCCTCCCGACATTGGGTTTTATGGTCGCGCGGCAGTCCTAATCATTGATACTATTTTCTTTTGGATTTCTTAAAAGATGCTATCGTTTACCAGAAGGATTCTGTGTTTACATGATCTCTCTTTTTTTTTCCTTTCTTGTAGATTGCTCAGAAATTATCAATCCAATTTCCTAGGGTTTAGCCACTACCTTCTTTATTAACAACTAACCAGTTGGAGATTAATCAGAAAATACACACACACATACACACAGATTTTCATGGAGAATAGTTTCCTGGACACCCAGCCTTCCAAAATGCTCATATCCTGCTCAGATGATGCTATATTTAGTAGTTAAAAATCAAAATCATCACTACTGAAGATCTAGTTAATATAATCATCCAGTCACTGGAACTAATCTCTGAAATGGACTTTTGAAATAAAGATCCAAGTTTGAAAGCATAGCATACACCTGAAAAGAAGATTCTTGTGTCTCTAAAGCTACAGATCTTTTTAAGAAAGAGCTCACCCCTTCCTTCTAGAAACGTCACAGACCTGCAGTTCCCATATGTCAGCTATCATTTAATAGTTACAATTCAGCCTTCAAACCACTACTGACCAGTTAAAGGAAAACCAAGACAATATTTCTTTTAAACAAGTGTCCTAGAAAATCATTAATTATGGCACAGGCATTTGAGAGTATATAGTCACCCTCAGTATCTGCAGGGAATCAGTTCTAGGACCCCCGAGGATACCAAGTCCACGTGTCCTCGAGTCCCTGGTATAAAACGGCAGAGTACACGAAGGGCTGGCTGGATATACACCTGTGGGGGCTCAGTCAGTCTGGATAGGCGCTGCAGTGAGGGCGTTCATCACACTTCCAGGAAACTTTTACTAGGGCACTTTCTTCTCCTGCTGTCAGATTATGCTGGTTCTTTGCTCACAGTAATGGGGAAAAAAATCCATAACATAATATTTTGAGTGACTTGCTCCTAACAACCTTGCTCTGTATATAGTTGGGAATTTGGCTGGTTGGTTGTTGATTGATTGGTTAATCAGGCAAAATGGGTTATTAAATACAAAAATAGAAAATGATTTATTAAATTCAGAAAAAAAATATGAAGTTTACAAAGAAACCACAAGTGGTAAAGGGAGCATCTAATTTTAAAAAACCTAGCTTGACAGAGTTCTTATACAAAAAAGTATGATCACAGTCCAGGAACAAATACAGCTGTTACTTTATTGAAGCAGATTTCTAAAGAACATGTTAGGAAGTCAAGTCCAATAGAACACCTCTTTCATAGTGATAAGAAGTATGTCCTGTCTATTGATGGCAAACCCACCCTATACCTTGGTTTTAGACTTTAGGTGTTCTTCAAAAATGAATTCCTGCCACATGCATGTACATTGTATCTATAAAGATCATATATGTAGCTTCCCTGGAAGAAACTAAGAACTATACAATGTAGACTTGGTTTGGTGAGCGAGCTGTTGTGTCCAATATAGACAGAAAAACCTGAGAACACAGAGGGGCTCTCCTTTTTCCAGTGGTTTCCCAAGTCTTCAGTGCAAATTCCCAGCACATGTTTACCTTATGAACTGAAATGAAGATTAATTTATTCTAGACTACAAAGCTGCTTTGGAATGATGAAGTACAGGTATCCTTTAGACTTTTTTTTTTTTTTTTTTTTGAAAAAACAAAATGTTCAGTGTGTCAGGAGGAAGGTGTGAGACTTGTGGGCAGGCCACCCTCAAAGAACAGACCGCACACCCCACGGGATTTAGAAGAAAGCTGCGAGGACCTGGGCGGTGGGGCTCGGCTGGCCACACACCCCGGCTGCAGAGACAGCCGTGATTGTTGGCGAGCAGAACATGACCGTCGCAGGGTGCCGAGGTGGACAGGATCTGCTGGTGAGACAGTCACCTAATGGCTACACTAACATTTGCATTCCTGTTCCCACAAATCCCTCCTTGACTCTCTGAACAACCACAGCTGCAGACTTCATCACAGCTCAGACGGCTCAGCACTGAGGTCAGCTTTCTGTTGTCATCACAGCGTATGCTTTTGGTGTCTGACTGATTTTGTTGGCGCTGTACTTGGACCTGTCCTTGTAAACGTAGAGACGCGCGTGTGGCCTCATTGGTAATGTCCAAGCTCAGGATGCCGCGTCGTGACACCTGTATGAAAATGTGATGATTGGACTCACTGCGTCCAGCACGCGAAGTAAAACGTCTGCCTCTTGAGATGCCTCCTGATGACGCCACTTAATAGATTCTAAATGTGCTGACTGTCCCTATGTACATACGTGTGTTAAAATAAAACTGAACGGTACCTAAGGTGGTTTTTCTCATTAAAAACATTGCGCATTCTCTTTAAGCATTCTCCATTGAGATCTCCCCCCACCCCCACCTTTGGTGTTAAATTAAGCCTTCTGTTTCTGTTTGGCTATTCATTTCCCTGGAAAACCAGCTTCCAGGAAAGTGAACCTGTCCTCAGAGGAGGCCAGAGCCCGAGGAGTCCTCCCGGACTGTGGAAGTGACAACCAAACTCTCCGACCCAGACTCCACGGCGCCCTCTGTGGCTTGGGCAAGGGAACTGCATGCCTGTTGCTGTATCTCCACCCTAAATTGCTCCTAAGTTGACTGTTCATTGTACCAAATTGTATCTCCTCAGATTTGATGACATGGGTTGGCTGCCCTGCGGTGGGGGGCTGGGCTGAGATCATTAAATCCATTTCACTTAATATTCCATTTGGCGTTGAATTTGAATCCCTGAGGTAAAGGACATAATTGGTTTTCAGGGAAAAGCGAGAGAAACAAAATAGGTCCTCATTGCTCACAGAGGGCTAGACATGTCAGTAGTGACTATAGCTCTTTTCTGATTTTCAGATAAGAATTTGAGTCAATCATCATGTAGCAATACAGTTTTCTTTAAGAAACAGGCGGGCTTTAAAGGAGTGGACTCTACCATCACTGGCCCTATTCAGATGCCCAGTGTCCATCCAGGAAGCGTTTGAATTTCTGCCGATGCTTGGATGTTTCCTTATGGGGAAAGCAGGGCAGTAACAGTCCTGCGTGACTGGTGATCACATGAACTGGTCAGATGTGGAAAGGGCATGACAGTGATAGGAAGGTAAAGCCGAGCAGTGCTGGGTGAACTTTCACCTTTCACCCCTTTCGGCTGACTGACAGAGCTGAGTGTTGAAGAAAATCAATACTTTGGAGCCAGGAGGGGAATATTTCCAGCCTCTAACTAGAGAATGTATTTTGACAAGGCCAAGATAATCCAAGCTGCACAGGAGAAGGAGAAAAGAAGACTCATTTTTAAAGCTTGACGCTTCAAGGTGTTTTTGTACAATAGTTTAGAGATCGTCAATACATACAAATACCAAAGGTCGAAAAGAAAAGCTAGAGGAATTTCAAAAATTAGTTGTTCAGAGCTTTCTGCCATTTACAAACTAAAAAAAAAAAAAAAGACTACAGAGAGGTTTGTGCCTGGAACCATTTACATGAACAGAACTCACAACTGTGTGCTTTAAGTTCACCTTTAACCAAATCTTAAATTTATAGAGGCAGCACTGTGAAATATGAAATGCCTAAAAAGTGATTTAGATTTCTGGGTTTTGTACATTTTTTCCTGGATGAGGATTGTTCTTTGAGTGGTTACATTGTCCTTTGAGATGTGTTAACACATCGTTAACATCTCAGAATCTCATTTTTTAAATTCCTACTGCGGACTTGTGTGGTGGTCCAGTGGCTAAGAATTCTCCATGCAGTGCATGGGACGTGATTTTGATTCCTGGTGGGGGACTAAGATCCTGCAAGCCAAAAAAAATTTTTTAATGCTTCTAATTCCAGATTCCTGTTGCTCCTGCCCTGCCGACATGTTAATCTTAGTCCCTCCTTTACATCTTAGCCCCACCTTCACATTTGGCTCAATTATTTACATGAAAAAAGAGCACCTTTGGAACTTCAGTTGTTTCCAGTTTTCCAAATCCCTTTTAAGCAAGTAATTTTTACAAGTATTCTAGTTAATGCTCTTCTAAGCAAGAGGCTTGTGCATCTCTAGGAAGAAGGTAAGCAATTCACTCCCTCCTTACTAGCAAGATTAGATCCATTTGTTCTGTGGACAGGTACGTCCATCAAATGGATATAGATTTGTTTCTTTCCTATAGATAAGAAAGAAGTCGAATTGTGCCCTACCTTCCAGCCAAATGCAGAAAGACAAAAGAATCCTGAATACATGAAGCAGCTGAAGTAACAGTCTGGTTCCTCAAGGACAAGCAACACTAGGCAGTTGTAAACATATGCTGATTGTATAAATGATTAAAATAACAGTGAAAATATACCCTTAACTTGTATACCTTATTTCCCACTAAAAAAAAAATCAGGTGGCTCTAACGGTAAAGAACCTGCCTACCAGTGCAAAAGACATTAGAGATATGGGTTATACCCCTGGGTGGGGAAGATCCCCCGGAGGAGGGCATGGCAACCCACTCCAGTATTCTTGCCTGGGAAATCCTATGGAGAGAGGATCCTGGTGGGCTACAATCCATGGGGTCACAAAGAGCCATGACTGAAGCGACTTAGCACACACACACACACACACACACACACACACACACACTATTCTGAATAAATCTGGCTGGAAATCTTTGTTTTCTTTGTTTCAAAAGGAGAACACAGCCAGCCGAAACTCCTCAGTATTCTGAGATTTCCCAGAGAAGGCCAGGAATCCAACTCGCGCCTGATTTGCATGTGTGTTCTCTGTCACTAAGTCTCACCCAACTCTGTGACCCCATGGACTGTAGCCCACCAGGCTCCTCTCTCTGTGGGACTTCCCAGACAAGAATACTGGAGCAGGTTGCCATTTCTTCTTCCAAGGGATCGTCCCAACCCAGAGATCAAACTCACGTCTCCTGTGTCTCCGGAATTGGCATGCAGATTCTTTACCACTGAGCCAGCTGGAATTTGCAGTATCATATAAATATGTATTGCATTTGTTAAATCCATAAGAGTATGCCTGTAAACTGCTTATAAGAACAGCACGTAAGCACCCAAGAAACGTGAGCTAATACTTTGAGTAGACATTTAGAAGTCCTTATGAAGCATGGATAAGTAAGATTGTAAATTACGTGCATTCTTTGGAAAATGCTGTTGGGTTTTCGTGTTCTATTTTATCTCTGTGTGGACTCCAGTAATATGTCTGAACATCTTTCCCGAAGGGGAGTGTCTGTGGTTCCCGCTTTGTTTACCAGGCTGCTTACCGTGTTTCTGTGTTGCCATCTTGCTCCTCATCAAGACTTGCAAACACTTGAGGAAACACCAAAAATCTGTACCAGCGAGTGGATGGGACTGGTTCGTTACGGCTGTTGAGGTTATGACTGATTCCTGAAAAAAGTAGTAGTTTGCCACATTAAATTTAGGGTTTATCTTAGCATCAAGGATGCCTTCCAGTTACTTATATGAGCAGCTTTGAAATGCGCATCATCAAGACTGAACAAGATTCTGGATAAAATATTGAGTAGATTTCACGAAATCACTGAAACAGGAAGCTGAACGTGTAGTTTCTGTTGCCAGTATCTTTTTTTTGGCTAGTGTCAGAATGACTTAGTACTTCATTTACCCAGACGTGAAAGATATTATCTGAAACTTGAGCCACCCAGTAACATTTTTAAGTTTCAGTGAAAATTTTAAAGAAACTGCAGTGAAACGTCATTCAGCCTGTGAACATTTACCGAGTCTTAGTATATGCCAAGCATATGTTCTATTTTTCCTCTCACAGGTAGGCTCACAACCTATCAAATAAGTATGAACACGATGGAATAAATGTGGGAAACCGAGGCGGGAGAAGAGCTGCGCAAGTGCAGAGGAGACTGATTCTGGCAGGAGAGTCCAGTTAGGCTCTAAGAGAGGAGACGCTTGGGCCGGGCCTTGGAAAGTATGTGGGCTCCCCTGCTGGCTCAGACAGTAAAGAATCTGCAGTGCAGGAGACCCAGGTTCAGTCGCTGGGTGGGGAAGATCCCCTGGAGAAGGGAGTGGCAGCCCACTCCAGTATTCTTGCCTGGAGAATCCCATGGACAGAGGAGCCTGGTGGGCTCCATGGGGTTGAAAAGAGTTGGATACGACTGAGTGACTAACACTTTCACTTTGAAGAATAAATGGAAATTAATTAAGAAGATGGGGGACGTTATAAGGTAGGAATTTATGAGTATTCAAATTATTATGTGGTTTGGGTGTCTATAAACTACTACATACCTATCACCTGTGGGGGATCAGTGGGTTGTACTGACAATCCAGGCAGCTCTGCAACTGTAGCTAATAATACAACCCCCGAAAGCAAGACTCCTGGCCTAAAGAAGACCTGGCACCTGAGGGCCTGCCGCGGTGGCCCATGGCCAAGACGCCACGCTCCCAGCGCAGGGGCCCAAGGTTCGATGCCTGGTCAGGGAGCCAGACCCTACAAACCACAACTAAGAGTTCACATGCGGCAATGAAGACCCGGCGCCATCAAATAAATAACCATTTACAAAACGGAAAAACACCTGACGTCCAAAAGTCAGACCCCCTTCTCCCAAACGGTTAGAGGAGAAGCCTTGATAAAAGATGTCTCTTTTCCCAGTTTTCCAGATTTCATTCTGTTTCTTAAGTTATTTGTGGGTTTTGGGTTTTTTTGGCAAATCTGTTTCAGTTGGAGGCTGTTTTACAGTGCTGCAGTGGTTTGGGCCATACGTTCACATGACTCAGCCGTGCTATGCATGCCCCTTATCCTGTCTTCAGTGGGTAGCAAGCAGTGTGTTGGCCACCTGCCCTGAACACTGCCTGGATTCTCACCTCCTTCCACTCTCACCCTCGGACTGAAGCATTTATTTCCCCAGCTACTGGAGTGTTGGTGTCTGACAACTCTGCTGAGTCCTTGGCTGCAGACTGCTTCACAGTCGGAGAGCTGTCTGACTCAGGGTCCTGTTCATTCTCCTGGGGATTAACCACATCCAGGGATGGCTCAGGGAGGAGGTGTAAAGGCCCAGCCCCTGGCTATTCAGGACAACGCTGAAGGGCCATCCCAGCTCCAGGACTTTGCGGGGCACTGACTGAAGCTTTCACCGAGCCGCGTCACAGTTCAGCTTTCCCTCCACCCTGTCCTGCTTCCTTCACTCCCCTGTGGCACTGATCTCGAGAACACGGCTCCACAGTCTTCCTGCGTGCAGATCTCTCATAGTCTGCGTTCCAGAGAACCCAGCTTTATGGCAGTTGGTACCAGGGGTGGTCCAAGAAAACAGACCCTAACACCCGACTTGGGAGCTGGGTCACTGGCAGTGAGGATGGCATCCCTGGTGGCAGGTGAGCACAGGTAGCCTCTGGCATGCTGGGGCCATGTGATTGTGAAAGTTACTCCGATGGTGAGTCAGGACGGATAGCGTTCTGACGGAAGGGGATGTGCTGGAGGGTGTAACATGGCAAGTGTTGGAGAAATAAAGGCAAAGAGAGAGTATGAGAACAAGAGATGGCTGTCTGCTGGCCACACGGAACAAAAGACAATGGGAAGCTGAGGGTGTCATCAGTTCAAGTCTGTGACAGCCCTAGCCACCGCTGGCCACGTCTCAGGAGAGCTTCACTGCCTACAGCTGATCGTCAGCTGAGGGTGAGACCTGGGCTTGTTTCTGTGGAGCAGAGCTCCAGAGGAGGTGGAGTCCCAGCCTCCCAAGGTCTGCAACCCCAAGGTCAGAGCCCTGAGAGAGGGACGGCGCTCCCCAGGTTGATGCCCTTGAATGATCCTGAAACCCCGGGTTCCAAGGAACCCTCCCAGGCCTGGCCGAGTGGCCTGCCCCTTCGCCTGAGGCTGTGGGGAGGCCTCTCGTTGAGAGCGAGACATGCCCTTCACGTCCTCTCCCAGATAGATGGCGGGCTAGGTGTTTAGCTGCTACGTTGTTTTCCGACTCATGCCCCCAGGGACTGTAGCCCGCCAGTCCTCTGTCCGTGGGATTTCCCAGGCAAGAAAACCGGAGTAGGGTGCCATTCCCTCCTCCAGGGCACCTTCCTGACCCAGGGACTGCGCCTGCGTCTCCTGCACCACAGGCGGATTCCTTACACGGAGCCACCAGGAAGCCCACCAGGCGTTGGCAAGGGTCCAGTCACCATAGCATTTCGCTGCTGAGGTGCAGGCCCTGCTAAGAAGAGATTTCAAAGCAGCACCATCCAGAGTGACCCTGCAGGAACTGGGAGATAACGGCTGGATTCTGAGGGTGCTGGACAAGAGGAGCCAGAATAAGAAATGAGACCCAAAACGGTGGCTGACATGAGGTCAAGAAGAAACAGCCCAGGACTTCCCTGGAGGCCCAGTGCTGGAGGTGTGGGTTCAGCCCCTGGTCTGGGGGCTAAGATCCCACATGCCTTGAGGCCAAAAGACCAAAAGATTTTTTAAAAAAAGCAGCAACACTGTAACAAATTCGATAAAGACTTTTAAAATGGTCCATATTAAAAAGTCTTAAAAAAGAAGAAACGGGGATGGCAGATGATGGAGGAAAGAACCAGAAAGCTGAGTGATGGGACTGCTGGGGGAGAGACTCTAGGAGGAAGCCCCGCAGACGACTGGTCCGCAAGAAGGGCCAGGGGGCATCCTGCTTGCCAAGCAACACAGATGAGAAGGCCCCCACATCACC
Organism: Madoqua kirkii; assembly: GCA_006408675.1. NCBI lineage: Eukaryota > Metazoa > Chordata > Mammalia > Artiodactyla > Bovidae > Madoqua > Madoqua kirkii. The sequence continues at coordinate 11,046 of SJYC01118597.1, forward strand.
CTCAGGCTGAAGGCAGAAGAGGCTGCTGCAGACCTGGGGGACGGTGAGCCCCTGAAGGAGGAGAGACCCAAGGGGGCAGGCATCCTGGGCAGCAGGACCAGGGTGGGAGACGAAGGGACCCACTCCGCGAGATCCCTGGGATGGTTAAGAGACGTGCCTTCCTCAGGGCAGGTCACTAGAGCTCCACCTCTCCACCCGGGTCAACCCAGAATGGGTGCCAGGAGGCTGAGGCCGCCACCGCCCCCAAAAGCAAAATTTTCTGCCTGGTCTGCAGACCTGAAGGGTGTGATGATCAGGAGCTCAGATGCTCACAGATGAGGCTCTGGGCTGGCAGATAGTAAGCACCCAAGAGTCTTGCCAGGGAGGAGGGGGACTCGGAGGGGATGGTAGAGGAGCCAGCGGCTGTGAGTGGTGGTCTCGGGGCCGGCTGCTGCATCAAGGGCTGGCGTTTGTCCCACTCATGTTTCTCATTTCCTCCCAGAATCCCGGACGAGCTGCTTCCAGAATTTATTCAAAGCAAGTGAGGCAAAGAGTAACTGTAGGGGGTGCCAGGGAACCAGGTACCGAAGCGTTGACAGCTGACATCTCTTGGTGACAGTTCTAGCTACCTAAAGTTCAACTAACAGGAACTGCCCGGACTAAAGAGAGCCGCTCTCCCCCAGCCCCCACCCACCTTCCCAAGAGCTGCGTCAGGTCGTGGAGGTCATGGAGGTCGTGGGAGGGCAGAGACCCCACTCTAATGGCTTCTGTTTGGGACAGCTTCAGGGGCAACAAAACAGCCTCAGAGCTAGAGGGTTTGGCTGAAACCTCTGTTGCAACTGAATCTCAGCCTGGTGCTTCCCTCTGCCCCTTTTTGCTTGCCTCGCTTAGGTGTTGGTCTGGAGAACACATCTTGGTGTACTGCCTCCCTGCAAGTCTCAGTCTTGCGGTCTCCTTCCCAGAAAACAGAACTGCCCAGCTTCAAATCTGGCTCAGCCACTCATTAGCTAAACAACCCCGCTTGTGCCTCTGTTTCCTTGTCTGCAAAATAGGAATAATAATCATCCCTACCTCACAGTCTTGTTGTAAGGCTTTAAAAAAAGAGTTGATAACCAATTTTCTCCAATTAAAAAAAAATTTTTAAAGAGTTACTATATGGAGAGCACTTAGTGTCGGGCACATAGTGTATTCAGTAAATGCTAACTCTGCTAACTATTATTATCTTTACACTATAATTATGAGATTTCAGGTTTTCTACTTCATTTCCTGTTACCATGTGACAGAAAAGTATGCATTTCCATTCATTTTTTTCCCCGTGTTTTATTCCTTTCTTCAACCCAGATCAAAGTACTAACTTTTAGAAAGCGAAGGGGGGCACAGTGGGCAGGGGCTCACATGTCTGAGTGCTCCTTTTGTGCCAGATAGTGTATTAGCTGCATTCATTACTCTGTTTAATTCTTAATCCAGAAAGCCATGAATTATTATCTCCCCTTCACAGATGAAAAAACTGCGGGTCACATAAGATAAATGAGCAAGATCACATAGCGAATAAAAGCCACACCCGGTACTTCAGTCCCAGCCTCTGTCGCCAAGACTCCGCCTTCTCTGCTCTTCCCAGGTCCCTCCTGTGCCGGGAGCGGGGAGCCAGCCGTGGGGGCCTTCGCAGCCACCCTCCTTAAGAGGCAGAGGGAAGGCGGTAGTGGAACAGAAATGAGTGTTGGTTCACTGAGGCCATTAAAGCCCGTGATTTTCCTTCCTTTGGGCTTATGGCCATTGTGCCAAATTATAAAAGGACAAGAATTAGCTTCCTTCTCGGTGTTGAATAATATGACTATTTTACCAGGAAATGGTACAGTTAAAATGCATGAGTTTTCAATGTGCCACATTCCACAGAGGGGTTTTGTCAGTAACTCAGGAACCAGTTTTGTTCTCTTATGAAGTGGATGTCTCGGGGGAAGTGGAACTTGATTTGCAGAAACGGGTCCACACTTTCACTGATGACTCAGCAGCTTCGGTGCCACGGGCTGGTCTGTCTCCTCACCTTCCCGGGGTATCACCTCTCCGATCTCTTCTCCTGGTTGCTTTTGCTGGCCTCGCTTCTTAGGATATATAAAAGGCACTTCTGTTACCTAGAATTTTAAAAATGGAATCAAGAATCAAATGTTCAGGGCGCAGCTCACAGGAGATTTGATCTCCCATCTGGGAGCACAGGACTGACTGACTGCAAAGAGGAGACTGTCGGGACAGAGGCCTCTCGAGTCTCTACTGTGACATGTTGGGGTTTTCATACTCTAGGCTTTCTTGTCCCTGATGGTCTCATTCCAGGAAATACTGGAATCTATCAGAATTTTCTGGAGTAAACTGGAACACACCACCATACTTATATCTATTAGCCTCAGATTTGTCCCTAGGCCATGTGCCGGGCCCTGATTCATTATACACAAATCTTACGTCTCTTTCCTAACGAGTCCCAGGCTTCTCTGGGGGTAGGGGGCTCCTGGCACGTTTTGTCTGTTCCTTTATTGCCAAAACATCTCCTGGTCCCTCCCAGCCGTTTCACACTGAGCTTTCTTCTTGTTTCCAAACCTTTGAGAGGAGGAGGGGGGATGAGATATCCAGAAAGCAATTTACCATTCAGTTTGGCTCTAAATTTCTTAGCGCTGGGGTAGAGGTGAGTTAGATGGTTCTAATTATCTCATAAAGGGAGACCCATACTGGACATAAGGAAAGACCAGCTTCTTCTTCTTCCTCTATTCTAAGTGCAGTGTATTGCCTACATCCGTAAGTAAAAGAATTTGAAGGGTAAGTAACATTTATTGGGACTATGTTAGGTGTTTGATACGTATATATATGATATCATATGAGTCTCTCAAAGATCCCGTGAGTTAGTCTTTGTTTTTCTATAAGTTAGAAAGCTGACACACTGACAGGTTAAGTAACTGACCTAATTAAAAGTGGGGCTAAGATTCTTTCCTCTGCATCAATGAGCAGCGTCTTCAAGGCCACTTTTGCAGTCGCTTTAGAGACATGCTCCTTTCTGATGCTGACCTCAGTAAAACACCAAGGACCTCAAAATTCTGTCTTCATTTATTTATCCCACAATGACTCACTGAATACCTAATATTTTCCTCACTTGTAGAGAAGGCAAATTAATACAGCCAGGCATTCCCTTTGCTCATGCATCTCCAAAGCTGTCTGGCTGATGTAGTGTATTTTGTGAAGTCCATCATGCACGTTGCTCACACACAGCCCCTTTCTTCCAACTTACTTAAGTTAGACTCACTAACGCAGCGAAATTTTCTGTGCTTGTGTTCAGCTAGAGTCCCCCGCAGTGGACACAGGCGCTGGTTCTGGGTGGCCTCCCCTGGGCGATCGGACTCTGCTTTCTCACGTTTGATGCTGTGCTTCTCTGGATCACCCCTGCCTGAACCCCACCAGTCCCTGGCCTCTTTCTGCTTTCTTTTCTTTTCCTCTTCCGGCCCCTGTCTTTAGAGTCTCCTTCACTGGATACAGTGATACAGCACAAAGGAGGAAGGAGGGAGAAAGGAAACCCGTATCTGCCCCCCAAAACATGCCCCCTGGCTGTGGAGTCAGGAGCCTGGCTGGCCATTCAGGCAAATGTTCCTTTGAATATACACGTTCTGGTAGATTCTATTGAACATTCAAGTCATTCATTCATTTGGGGAATATTCGTTGACCGTCCCCCACGTGCCAGGCAGTGGACTAAGTGTTAAAGAGTAAGTGGTGAATGGAACATTCATCACATCTGCCCTCATAGCGCTTATGTTCCGGTGGGGTGGGTGGGGCCTGGGGAGGGATCAACAACCTCAAGTTGTAACACAGTCTGTGAAGAGAGGAAGGAGAGAGGAAGGGCGGACAACCCCGGCTGGGGCTGCCAAGTTGACAGCAGGTCCCTGGAGAGTGAGAAGAGCCGGATGCCTGAGGAGCAGGCAGGAGAAGGAAGGCCTTCCAGGGAAGGGAGTAGGGGGCGTCCGCGAGACGAGGGGAACGGGGATGCAGGTGCTGATCCTGCGTGCTGCCACGGGAGGAGGGAGTGCAGGGCCCGTCTGAGCACGTCGGCCCTGGTCAAGGGCGCCTCGAGGTGTGATACAACGGAGCTGGAAAACACTCGGCCGCCGCGTGGAGAGTGGGATGGGGGCGGGTGAGGGGGAGCACAATGGAAACAGGGAACCCTGCTTCACTTTGTGTAACAGCATCGCCACGTTTATAGCATGAACAGCACGATCTATTCATGTTTTAAAATATTTACTCGTTTCTCTGACTGCACCGCGTCTTAGTTGCGGCAGGGAGGTTCTTTAGTTGCAGCCTGCGGGACCCAGTTCCCCGACCGGGGTTCGAACCTGAACCCTCTTCATTAGGAGCACAGAGTCTTAGCCAACTGGACCACCAGGGAAACCCCTAACACACCTTCATGATCTCACCGTGCCTGTGGGTCAGGAATCCCCAGGCACCGCGGAGCTGGGAGTCTCTGCCTCTCACAGGCTGTGACCAAGATGTTAGCTGAGCTGCGCTCTCACCTGAGCCTCAAGACAGGAAAGGATTCACTTCCAAGCGAGACTCTGACAAGAAAGGATTCACTTCCGAGCGAGACTCTGACAGGAAAGGATTCACTTCCAAGTGAGGCTCTGACAGGAAAGGATTCACTTCCAAGTGAGGCTCTGATAGTAAAAGATTCACTTCCGAGCGAGGCTCAGACAGGAAAGGATTCACTTCCAACCGAGCTTCACACGGGAAAGGATTGACTTCCGAGTTCATGTAGTTGATGGCAGGATCCAGTCCCTTCTGCTTGTAGACTGAGGGTCTCACCTTCTTGCTAGTTTGCTGGAGCCTCAGCTCACACGGGCTTCTCACGGGCCATTGCCAGGTGGGGTTTCCCAACACAACCACGTCCCACAGAGGGTGGCTGTATAGCTGGGTTTTGAAGGATGAATAGGAGTTGCCTAGAGTAGAAGAGCTTTTCGGGCAAGTGGACTCTGTCATCAGCCCTGGGGACTGAGCCTTGATAGATTAAAGCCAGTAACCCTAGTTCAGTTCCTGGTGGTGCTTAGGAAAGGCCCTTACTGCCATTCTGGGCCAGTGAGATGTGAGTGGGCAGTTTGGGAGGGGAGTCCTTTGGGAAAAGGTTTTCTTCCCTGATGAGAAGACATTCAAGTGGAAATTACTATCTGTGGACATAGCTGGGTGACTATGTGACTTCAAAGAGCCGTACAAGCCATCTTGGGCCCACCTTGGTACTGACCTAAGGCCCAAGGCGACCTACTGGAACCTGCAGAGCAGAGAGAAGGAGAACACTGGAGCCTTTGGCGACACCCCTGGGCTTCTAGAGCAGCCCTCCAGTTGCCCACCTCCAACTTCCTGCTAGATGATGAAATCAGTTTCCCATGGGTTAAGTCACTTGCACCCAAAGCTTGGAAACAGCTGGTACGTTGTCCAGTGAGCTGGCAGGAAGCAGTGCCAGGCTCAGGAGGCCACAGAGAGTCGAACAGGACTGATCGACTGAACGACAGGAGGTGAGGCAGGCCTTCGTGGCCAAGGCCACAGGAGGATTCGGCTTTCTTCTGTGAGGTCCGGGGAGAACGCAGCGATTTCAGTCCTGTTTCTTTGCTGATCCTGGGCGAAGAATGGATAAGAAAATGCAGAGCGCTGTAGGAGACAGCTGCGACCCTAACCAAGAGTCAGAACCGAAACTATAGACGGCGCTGTGGTGCTTGGTCGCTCAGTGGTGTCTGACTCTTAACCCCGGGACTGTAGCCCACCAAGCCGCTCTGTCCATGGGATTCTCCAGGCAAGAGTACTGGGGTGGGTAGCCATTTCCTGCTCCAGGGGATCTTCCTGACCCAGGGATCAAGCCCATGTCTCCCGCATTGCAGGCAGATTCTTTACGGCTGAGCCACCAGGGAAGTCTAGCTACAGGAAATACTTTATGTATTGCTTCAATCTTTACAGAACTCCTCCTATTCCTTCTAATTCATATAATTTGCATAGTCTGTTGTTTAGCCGCTAAGATATGTCCGACTGTTTGTGACCCCATGGACTGTAACCCACCAGGCTCCTCTGCCCACGGCATTTCCCAGGCAAGAATACTGGAGTGGATTGCCATTTCCTTCAGGGGATCTTTCCAACTCAGGGATCAAACCCGTGTCTCCTGCGTCTCCTGTGCTGCAGGTGGATTCTTCACTGCTGAGCCACCAGGGAAGCAGTGAACACCATAAGAAAGAGCTAAGGGACTTACAAAGCCAAACTTAGGGGATTTAATGAGCTTAAATGTCACTTTTCCCCAGTGGGAGGGACAGGTATCTAACTGTGTCTGCCAGCCCAGACAACTCACCATTCCTGGAAAATACCACCCACGTCCAGGCCTCAATGCCTTTATTCCTAAGTTCTCGCTCCTGTGGGAGTAAATTGCCACTCACATAATCCGACATAATAACATTGCTAATATGGGAAATCAGATCCAGTTTACAACATTTGGACTTACAGCACCTCGATCAGGAGCATTGCCCACAGGAGTGGAATCCACGTGTGCAAACTGTTTCCCGTGACCCCCAAAACCCCACCATAACCCACTGCCACCCTCTGAGGGGAGTGGTACTCAGAGTTGCTTCCAAATTGATTAAAACCTGGGCCAAAGAATATACAGCTGCAGTTTCACACTGGATCTATTTTCTTGAAGAAAAGGCGAGGCTTCATTGCCCGGCTCTGAAATGCACTTAAAACAATGCTTGTTGTGTTTCCCTTCCAAGCACTGATATTTCGTGCTTTTTGTAAAATACAGAATTCAGTAATGACGGGGAGCAGGTATAGCGAGGGAGCAGCTGCATTCTTCACACTGGAAACCTGCACAGAATAGTTTTCTTGCCTGATGGCGGCTTTCATAGATGTGATTTCACGTGGGGCAGCACCTTGAATTAAGCTGGGCTGTCCCCGCTTGATGGTGGGGAGAGGGGCTCTGGCTGGTTGTCACACATCCCCAGGATCCCGTGACACACTCGGTTCTCAGTGAGTTCTCCTGAGTATTGGAAAAGAGAACAGAAGGAAGGAATGGACAGCTCATCCTGCGGAACTGGTGCTCCGGCGGAGAGTGGCTGCTTTTTACAGACGAGCACCGGCAATAGACTTGATGACGGGGCGTGCTGAACCCCAGGGGAGAGAAATGGAGCTCTCCCCAAAGAGATTCCCAGCCTTTCCACAAGTAGACCTGTATTACCAAAAGATTGTATCGACTTATTTTCATGATATTTTGAATTTCGTTAATTAAAATATGTGTCGAAGTTTGTTTGCTCTTGTTATAGAAGGAGAAAATTCTCCATTTTGCCTCTTGACCCACCAAGCCTAACGTATTTACTCTCTGATCCTTTTACACTGTAAAGGAAAGGTGTAACATTTTCAGGACAAGGTGGCTGACCCCTGGGATAGAGATCCCACTCCAAACGTAGTCCAGCCTCCAGCAGCGTCAGCATCCTTCCAGAGGGTGGGGGGGTCATGTTAGAGATGCAGAGTCTCCGGGCCCCACCCAGACCTCCTGGGTCAGAATCTGCATTTTGACACGTTCCTCAGGGGACTTCTCATATTTGAGAAGCCCCACGCTGCAGTCCTGTAGGAATCTCACTGGAGTTGTTGATGGTTTCATTAGGTTAAAGGCTCGGGGTGAGGGGGGCTGGGAATGGGCCCCACCGCCCAGGGTCCCCAGGGT
>SJYC01118598.1:0-17381 GCA_006408675.1 Madoqua kirkii
GACACGTTCCTCAGGGGACTTCTCATATTTGAGAAGCCCCACGCTGCAGTCCTGTAGGAATCTCACTGGAGTTGTTGATGGTTTCATTAGGTTAAAGGCTCGGGGTGAGGGGGGCTGGGAATGGGCCCCACCGCCCAGGGTGCCCCAGGGTGGAGGCCAGGCCTCTCATCAAGGGTGCCACTCCTCCAGGAAATGTCCCAATGCCGGGCAGCAAGCCTGGCAGGCAGGAGGCCTGGAGCCCAGACCCCGAGCCTAAAAGGCAGCCTTGTCCCTCGCTGGGGCCTCAGTTTCCCCTTCTGCATCATGAAGGGGTTTGGAGCGCTGGCATCAGGAATCCAGCGTGCCTTCATCATAGGCCTTGGCTTTGTCTCTGTCTCTCTTGTTTTTCTTTGGGAAGGTTGACAGGGCATCACCTTCCACAGACCCGGAAGGTGACGGGAAAGACAGAACAAGAAGTAAAGCAGCCTCAGGGGGCGGGTGGTGCAGTGAGACGCTGGGCTCGTGACGTTTCATCCCACACAGAACGGTTTCTGTACGGTCATTCTTTCCAGTTATGGTTTTCTCCTCATAACAGAAGAAAGTGCTGAGGAGTCAGATTTAAGGGCGCCCTGTACCACAGGGCCCCGGGTGACTTGATGGCTTTCTGACCAGCCCCGTCCAGTCAGAATGCTGGGACAGTAACGGGTTCACTAGTCACCTCAGTCACCCGCTTGGTGCCCGGCATTTATGAGGCACCGGGGATGTGACTGTGAAACAGACCCAGTTCCTGCCCTCACGGGGCTCACATCCCAGTGGGAGAGACAGATGCTGAGTAGTGCTGGATTTCTGCATGTGCTCAGTGATATCTGACTCTTTGTGAACCCACGGACTGTAGCCCACCGAGTCCTGTCCACGGAATTCTCCAGGCAAGAAGTACTGGAGTGGGTTGCCACTTCCTACTCCAGGGGATCTTCCCGTCCCAGGGATGGAAACTGGGTCTCCAGCATCTCCTGCACTGGCAGGCAGACTCTTTAGTGCTGAGCCAGTGGGGAAGCCCCGTATTTAGTAGCAGTTAGAAGCAAAAAGAGAAAAGGTGGATGAGCATTCCAGGCTAAGAAGAAGCAGGTGCCAGGAGGGAGCCTGGCCTTTTTGAGAAATGGCAGCCAGGATGGCTGAGGATGGAGTCTGTGGGGGGTGGGGGGTGGGAGTCAGGAGAGGAAGACGAGGCTGGGGCAGTTAACAGAAGGGTCAGGTCACGCGGGGCCTCCTGGGCTTGCTGGAGGCTCAGATCCTTGGAGCCTCCAAGGATTGCTGTGGACGGGGTGTTCAGCAGGAGAAGGACATGACTGGAAAGGCAGGGAAGAGGCCATCGACTGTCCCATGAGATTCAGTTCAGTTCAGCTCAGTCGCTCAGTCGTGTCCAACGCTTTGTAACGCCGTGGACCGCAGCACGCCAGGCCTCCCTGTCCATCACCAACCCCCGGAGTTTACTCAAACTCATGTCCATTGAGTCGGTAATGCCATCCAACCATCCATCCTCTGTCCCATCCCCTTCTCCCACCTTCAGTCAGCTCTTCGCATCAGGTGGCCAAAGTATTGGAGTTTCAGCTTCAGCATCAGTCCTGCCAATGAAAATTCAGGACTGATTTCCTTTAGGACACATGAGATTGGAGAGGAATAATCTTTAATCCTTACATGACTCTGGCACTTTTGAAGAGTGCAGGCTAGTTAGTTTATAGACTGTTTCAAATTTGGGTTTGTCTGATGTTTCCCCACGCCTCGATTTGATGACACATTTTTGCAACAAAACTGTGGCAGTGATGTTCGTCCTTCTCGGTGCGTGGTGTCAGGGGGCACACTCGTGGTGATGTCCACTCGTCCACTCCCTGCTTGAGGGGCTCCCTGCAATAAACTGTGGAACTATTACTCCTCCTTTTCATTAACAAGGGTCTTGTGGGGAGACGCTTTGAGATTGTGCAGACATCCTGTGTTTCTTCTTGAGGTCCTAGGGGAGGGTCTCTTACTGCCTCTTGCCGGCTTCTAGGGCCTGCCCATGTTCCTTGGCTCATGACCCACTTCCTCCACCTTCTGAGCTGGTGACGTGGGATCTTTTCTCTCTGACTCTGCTCTCCTGCTCTTCCATTGTTACATCACTTTTTTGAATACGTGACCCTTTTATCTCCCTACTCTAAGGATTCTTGTGGTTATATCCAGCCCACTGGGATAGCCCAAGATAAACTTGCCATCTCAAAATCCTTAAATTAGTCACATCTGCAAAGTCCCTTCAACTGTGTAAGGTAATGAATTCACAGATTTCAGAGATTAGGATTTGAACACCTTTGAACGTGCTTAGTCACTAAGTTGTGTCCAACTCTTTGCAACCCCAGGGACTGTAGCCCTCCAGTCTCCTCTGTCCATGGAATGTTCCAGGCAAGGATACTGGAGTGGGTTACCATTTCCTTCTCCAGAAGATGTTTCCAACCCAGGAATCAAAGCTGCATCTCCTGTGGCTCCCACATTGCAGGCAGATTCTTTGCCACTAAGCATCATCTGGGAAGCGGCTTGGACACCTTTGGGAGTTCATTGTTCAGTCTACCACACCTATCAACACTATCATAGGCAGCTACACTGTTTAGGATGAAGGTTTGCTACTCTAACAGAGGATTAAAGCCCAAAGCGGCTTACAAGCAAGAGAACTATTTAATTCCCTCCCACAGATAAGTCCAGGCATGCGACTTAGGGCTCGGATGGCGCCTCCGAGGCGCAAGGGACCTGGGCTCCTCTGTCACGCTGCTCTGTTGCCCTCACCACAGGGCTTGTGTCTCATGGTCGGATATGGCTGCTGCAGCGCCTGCCATCAAGTCTGAGTTCCAGACAGCAGGAAAGAGAAAGAAGCACTTCATTCACATCCTGGTAGTCACAAGGCTGTGCAAGTACCTCTGGGAAGGTTTAGCTGGAGCCGTGTGTCCAGGTGAAATATTACTGAGAAATAAGAAGAGACCATAGTAGTCTTGCCAAGAGAGAAAAGAGGGCTCAGCAATGCCTTTTGACTGACTTGATGGCCAGGAGAGCACAGACAAGGTAGGGGGAGGGAGGTGGTTGCACTCCTTTGGCCAGAAAGCTCAAGGTTGATGCTGAGTCTTACAGACAGGCAGGACCAGTGATCAAGGTCCCTGGAGGGAGCCTGCAGCAGCCACGCTGGTGCCAGCGCCGCGTGGAGAGTGGCCAAGTGGGAGGCACGTGCGGCCTAGAGACAAGCGGGCCTGGACCTGCACTGGCCTCTTCCTCTCACTGCTCTGTGGGTCTCGGTTTCTCCATAAAGCAAGGGGGAATCACAAAACGGACCTGGGACTGCTGTTCGAGTCAGTGAAACGACCTAACCCAGGGCTGGCACACAGCAGTGCTCAAACAACATAGCCAGTTGTGATGTCCACACACTCCTCTGTGGTGTTAGCAGCTGCATCTCAGCTCCTAGAGACAGATACCCATGATGGGGCCCTTTAAGCGGAAGGCCTTTGAGAAATGCTCTGATGATTTGGTTCCAGCTGTTATCCAGCTATAATTTTTGTGTTTGGAAATTTGTTAAGAATTCATTTTGATGAACCCTGAATGCATGCACCATGAAAAACAATTAGCATTAATAGTGTAAAGGAAGGAGATCAATAAATAGATTCATTTTTAAACTGTAATAATTTATTTGCTTCCTGACTTTTGGGAAATACTGCATCTTCGGGTGACACGTCGACCATTAAATAGCCGAACCGCAGTGATTTATGGAAGGAGGCTGATCTGCAACGCACAGACCCTGCACCCAGGGTTGGCAGCACCCGTGAGCAGCCGGCAACCACAGGAAAGGAAGGGGGAGGCCTCCTTTTTTTAGGAGCTGCTGTAACTGGACAAAGTGTCCATCAGGCGTCTCTCATCCTTACGTGCTTCCTGAATGCAACACAGCAGATGGGAAAAATTATGGAGATGGGCGCACCAAAGGCAGGAGAGAAAATCTGGCTTCCGTCAGACAGTGAGCGAGGGAGGGAGAGAGGGGTATTTGAAGATGCGTGGCGAGGCTCTGAAACACAATGTGCCACTGCGGCGTCGGCCCCGGAGCAGGGAGGCAGGGAAGGAATGTCAGGGTGCTGAAACCGGAGGTGGTTCTAGGCTGAGCAGGAGAGAAGGGGCAGAGGAAGCAGGGTCCCTCAGCATGGGAAAGGGCGACATCATCACTCATCACGGCTGCCCCATCCTTCCTCATGATCACAAGGGGACCACAGAGACATCTCACTCCTCCTAAGACGCTAGAGCAGGCTCCCAGAGCCGCAGGAGGCAAAGGCTTGCTTAGCATAAAAGGGTAATGGGGTTGAAAGCAAAACCACAGCCCCGCTATTTTGTAGCTTCCTATGGGACGTCATGGGACTTCCCAGGTGGTTCAGTGGTCAAGAATCCACCCACCAACGCAGGAGACGCGGGTTTGATCTCTGGGTCAGGAAGGTCCCCTGGAGAAGGAAACAGCAGCAACCCACTCTAGAGTTCTTGCCTGGGAAATCCTATGGACAGAGGAGCCTGGCGGGCTACAGTCCATGGGGTTGCAAATAGTCAGACACGACTTGGGAATAAACCACAGCAGGAGGTCATGGGGGCAGCGGCGGGTAGAGAAGCCTGTGGGTTCCGCCGGGGGAGGGGGACAGTCGGGCTTGGGAGTAGGGACAGCTTGGTGGCCCCGCCCTTGAGGCCCAAAGGCTGCCCGCCAGGCTCCTGGGTGAGCGGGCAGAAGGGCTGAGAGCTGCCCGGTTTGGCAGGTGGGTGCAGATGGCCAGGCCCGTGAGGGGACCGGCACAGATTACATTTTAAGGTGATAGTCACCTTTGACCTTTGGGACCTCTGAGGCCACTGGTCATCCATCTTAGAGCCGCTGACCAGCAAGCTCTGGGCTATTTTTATGGCCAGCAAACATTGCACATTGATTGAATTGATTGAAATCTGCATCTGGTTCACGGAGGAAGCACAGCGCCTCAGCCCGAACTGCGGCTCAGAGTCCTGCTTTTGTCTCTGACCCTCTCCCAGCACTGAAGGGAGACAGAGACACACAGGTGCCAACCACACACACACACACACAACCACAAACGGGGATAAACCTGACCACATTTACTTTCCCCCAGAAGATTTCCTGGTGCGGTGCTCATTTCCTGTAAAAAGTTAAAAGGAGCCTCGGAGGAATTTAGTTGAGAAAAAGCAGAGGTGTGTTTAATTCAGGGAGAATCCACACAAACACACACAGACAGGGCTACCAGAATGCTCTGTCAGGAGCTTGAAAGGTTAGGAAAAAAAAAAAAGCAAGCAAACAAAATCTATCTGGGATTAAAAACATATAGTAAATTTGCCACGTGGCAACTGGGCTAACGTGCTAAGTGGCTTCAGTCCTATCTGACTCAGTGACCCTGTGGACTATAGCCCACCAGCTTCCTCTGTCCACGGGGTTCTCCAGGCGAGAAGACGAGCAGGTTGCCATTTCCTCCCCCAACGGATCTTCTCGGCCCAGGGATCAAACCTGCATCTCCTGTGTTGGCAGGCGGCTTCTTCACCACTGAGCCACTGGGGATGCCCTCCGTCACGCCGAGGGCTTTCAGCTTTCTGACCGAGCCCTGACCCAAGAATGTGACCTAAAGGGAAGACGTCACACCCAGTCCCAAGGCCTTATCCCAGGAAGTAACCTCAGCCATCACATTTACGTTTCAGAAGACTGGCTTTGCTGACCTCCTGGGCACCTGGGCTGGGGTCCTCGAGGTCCAGCCTGTGCCAGGCATGTGCGAACCTCAGCCCCATCCTGGACTGACGGGCCCTGGCTCTGAGCATCCCGGCCGGCCGCTGGACCATTTAGTACCTCCCCTCCTTCTCCTAGCACAGGAAGAACTCAGTTCTGAAATGTTCCTCCTTCCGAGGCTCTTTTCTGGGGAGAACAGGGAGTCATGGGAACGGCACCTCTTTTTTGGCTCAGCACCCACATGGGGTGACCAGACCAGGTGAGGAAAGGAAGGGACTCGAGTGGAGGAGGGGAACTCTCCCCGCCGCAAGCCTCTGAGCAGAAGCCAGGACCGTCTGCACGTTCCGGGGCGTGTGTCCTCTCCTCTCCTCCCGTCTCTGTCCCCTGATGTATGTGTGCAAACTTCCAGCCGTGTCCAGATCCACATCCCCGTGGCTGCACAGCTCTCAGAAACGGATCCCCGCAAGTCCCAGTGGACACTACCCTGTGGTCCCTGGGAATGACTTCTCTGTGCCTGCGTGCGTGCTAAGTCACTCAGTCATGTCTGACTCTTTGTGACCCTATGGACCGTCCGCCAGGCTCCTCTGTCCAGAGGATTCTCCAGGCAAGAGTACTGGAGTGAGTTGCCATTATTTCTGATTTGGAAGGAAAAAAAACCCTGGTCCCCACTTTCTCCTTTTTCCAGTCCATGCCAGCTTGGGTCAGGAAAGAGGGGGTCCCCCCAAGTGGGGAGGGGCCCTGGGGAGCCCTCTCTCAGGGGTGGTCGGTTTGGGCAGCGGGGGGCTCATGGGCCTGGTGGCAGGGCTCGGTGGGGACCGCGGGGCGAGCTCCAGGGTGCTCACAGGATGCTGCGGACATGGCCAGGTTGGTGAGACATGCTGGCGGCTTAAGGCTTTGATCTAATGCCAGGCTGAAGACAGGTTCCTGGGGATCAGCTCCTGCAAAAAAAAAAAAAAGGAGAAAACATAAAAAGAAAATTGAAAGAGAGTTTCAAGGGAATTTCCTTAGTAGGTAATGAGGCAACTTGACGGCCAGGAGCTGGGGCCACCTGGCAAGATGGGCTCAGTAAGGAGAGGCCCCCAAGTCTGCGGGGGATGGCGGGTACGGCGCTTCTCAAGAGGCTGCACCGCAGGAGCCCGCTGGCTGACCACACAGCCCACCCCGCGCTCGCTGCCATCCTGTTCTCAGACTCCCAGGTGACCAGGAGGCTCAGGAGCAAGACCGCAGACCCTTGGAGCCGGGCTCCAAGTGCGAGCCCTCATCCAAGTCCCAGCGCTCCTCTTTCCAGTCGTTGTGGTCTTGGGCACTAGTTACCGCTGCTGCCCTCAGCATTCCTTTCTGTAAAGTGGGCAGTATAATTTTACCTCCACGGTGCTGACGAGGAACAGCCAAGCTGAAGTGTTAAATACCCGCCTCGCCCCTGGTGCAGGGCTTTCCACTGCTGACAGTTTGGGTGGATGGCCCGTTGCTCTGCCGGGCCGTCTTAGGCAATATCAGGTGTTTAGCAGCAGCCCTGGCCTCTACTCAGGGCATGTCAGGAGCCTTCCCTAGTGGTGATGACCGAAATGTGTGCAGACCTTGCCACGTGTCGCCTGGGGGACAGAACTGTCCAGCTGAGAGTCAGGGCCCTGCAGAGATGCGGGTCTGCAAGTCTCCACTGGGTGGATGGGGGTGGAAGAGGGCACTGCCCTCAACGACCACTTCCCATTACAAGTGGAGGCTTTGGACAAGCCCTCTGGTCTCTCTGGCCCTGTTTTTCCACCTGTTCAGTTCAGTTCAATTCAGGGGCTCAGTCATGTCCAGCTCTTTGTGACCCCATGGACTGCAGCATGCCAGGCCTCCCTGTCCATCACCAACTCCCAGAGTTTACCCACTGAGTCCTTCACCTGTAGAAAAGGGGTGATAACATACCCGCCCACCTTAAAAAGCTTAAAAAGCTCCTCTGTTCTCAGTGTAACGGTGTTTGTAAGTCAAGTGTTACCTGAACATAAAGCGGCCTCACCTCTAAAAGGGGGACCTCTGAGGACATGGATTTTGTCTGCCTGGCACACTCACTGTTGAGGTGCTCAGGAAATGGGCCCCACCTGAGGGAGCAGAGACTCCACGGGCTGCCTGCCGCAGGTTGCGGGGGCGAAGCTAGGCTGGGCCGAGCGGGGCTCCTCCTAGCCTTTGACCCCTCCTGACCCTTTGACCCCTGCAGCAGGGCCGTCACTGGGAGGCTGGTCTCCAGCTGGAGTGTGCGTGAGTCTCGGGGGCCTTGTCAGCAGTGGGGAGCGCCAGGTGGGGGGCCTGGGGGCCCGGGAGGCTGCCTTCGGAGAGGGGCCCCCTCCTGGGCAGACAGGGCCGCCCTGCCGCTGCACTCCCGGGGGCGGTGGTGCCCGGGCCCCAGGGCGGGTCCTCGCCGGGCGCCTCATGAGGGCAGCAGGCGGCCCTCTGGCTCTGCGTCTGGCTGCGGCTGGGGGGCGGCGGGTTGTCTGGCTGCGGCTGGGGGGCGGCGGGTTGATGCTCCAGAGCATCTTCGGGAGCAGGGAGCAGGGACCCTGGCGTTCAGGTGGAGATGTGTATAAGAGACAGGCAGGGACCCTGGCGGCTGAGCAGACCCTCCAGCAGGCTCGGCGGCGCTCCCCCCACCGCTGCCTCTTGGGGACTGATGGTCGGCCCTGTGGAGCCGGCCCATGCCCGCCCCCAGGAGATCAGGGCCCAGCCCCCAACGCTATTCATGGTCCGGGGAGCGGTGAGGGGGCTTCCTGCACCCAGGATTTGCTTTCTGATTAGCTTCATTTTTTTGTCTTGGTTTGGGTGGCGGGGAAAGCTGAAGAGGGCTATAGACAGGATGTTGGGCCCGCAAGCAGGAACCTCTCAGTCATGCCCGGAGAGAGAATGATTAAGAACGGGTGGCGTGGAGAAAGGCAGGAATATTTTTGTTCAGAAGTGTGCCCAGTGCTGTACTGTGGAAAAGGGAGGCAAACGACTGGGCCCAGCCCCTCGGTCTGTTCGGGCCAAAGACAGCCTGCCGGTCCTCTGAGACAGCCTTCAGCAGGAAAACGCCTCAGCTGGGGAGGGGAGACACTGGCGGGCTACTTGGAGAATCCCAGGTCGTCCATCCCTGGAACAAAAGTGATCTTCGCTGACATTCAGGAGGGAGAAAGGGGAGGCTTGACAGCTTACTTCAGAAAAGCTGCTAACGAATGGTGGTTGGCCACTGCCTTACCTATCACAAAGCAAAAGTCTCATGCCTCTGTGTGTGCACCACATTTAAACTGATCTCTTACACTAAAATCCAGATCACGAATGGCTGACGGACTATTTCTTTTTGACAGTCCTGATTTAAATAAGATTGGCTTGTGGCTAAATGGGAAAAAAAAAAAAAAAAGCTGAAGGGGGCCTCAGGGTTCAGGAGCATGGGCTCTGCTCCCAGAGGCCACAGAGAGAGGGCCCTGAGTCTGAGACTCTCGGCCCTGATCATCTTTGCAGAATGGGCTTTCCTTGGGCATAGTAGGTCCTCAATAAATTCTGCTTTAATAAAGCAGAATTCTGGAAATTTGTCAGCAATATCTAAGCTTCACCCAAGCCCCCAGAGGTATGTAAATTCTCCTGTGGCTTTAAACCTGCCTGGAAGCTGCCTCTGACAGACTCTAAAGCACCCTCGAGACCCAGAAAGTTCCTGAAGCTCCCGGGAGCCTCCTTGGTTCTGCTTCTTAGGCAGAAACTCACAAGCTCCATGAAAACATAGCAGGAGACCCTCAATTGAGAAATGTCCTTTTTTGTGTGAGCTATTCAAAAGCCGTAGTTACGCTAATTAGAGCTCTTAATAGCTTCCTTGGTTACTGTTTGGCTGTAAGACTTAGGGCTGGAGAACAGCTGGCCATACCCACCTCCCCCCCACGCCCCCCAATCTCTGATTCATAAAAGAACCTGGCAACAAGGCACTGGTAAGATGGTTACTTTGAGATGCTAGTCTGCCATCTTCTCAGTCAGCTAGCTCCACCATTTAAGTCTCTTCCTTGCCTCAACACCACATCTTGGGGACTCATTGGCCTGTTGTACAATAAGTGGAGTGAGTTTGAACTCCGTAACAATTTGGCCTAGCCAGTTAAGAGCCTTGTGCTCATGGCTAGCCATCCCTGAACAGGGATTATTGGGGCAGGATCCTAGCAGCTGCTTGGATAATTCGTCCTGAAGTTCTTTGCTTCAAGATTCACTGAAGCAGCACTGGCTGCCCCCAGGATTTGGCAGTTGGGACAAGGAACCAGAAAACTTCTATGATTCAACAGACTCAATTTCATTTGTAGGGTACTGTGCTGTGCTGTGCTTAGTCACCCAGTCATGTCTGATTCTTTGCAACCCCATGGACTGTAGCCCACCTACCTCCTCTGTCCATGGGGACTCTCCAGACAAGAACATTGGAATGGGTTGCCATGCCCTCCTCCAGGGGATCTTCCCAACCCAGGGATTGAACCCAGGTCTCCCTCATTGCAGGAAGATTCTTTACTGTCTGAGCCACCAGGGAAGCCCCATTTGTAGGGTAAGTCTACCCAGTTTGATAGATGGTTCAGGTGGTTTGCTTGTTTCGTGTGCCCTTTTGTGAGCTGACAGGCTGTTTTGGAGGGTAAGTTTCTCTGGTGTGCACACCGGCAACATATTTTCCCCTCAATTTGGGCTTTTCCTTTATGGGACAAGCCAATTTGGTTGGGGTACACTGTTGGAGAGGAGAAGTGTTTTGGGGCTCTGCCCTGAACTGGTTCATTTGGGGCCTAGTTCTTGTGGGGCAAGCTCACCTTAGTTGGAATTAGTTCAGTTGTTTTGTAAGGTAAAGTTATTTACCTGATTTGGGTATTGGCTCTGTTTGAACCAGTTTACGGAGGAGCTAGTTTTTCTGGAGTTGGGTAGCCTAGCTGGAATTAATTCATTTGTTTTGTAGGGTAAACTTATTTACCTGATTGGGGGAATTGGTTCATCTGTGCATCAATGCTGAAACTGTGCTGCTTTTGTTAGAATCTGTCTACATCTTTTGTGTTTTGGTGTTATAAAACTTATTAAAATGGGAAATATTTCATTTATCCTGAAGGAAAGATCTTAAAATCAAACCCCATACCCTCCAGAGTTGCTTTGAGTGCACAAACAAAACCTTGTGTGCACCAAAACCCAGGGAAAGGAGCAGTGCACCTCATAAGAGACTGAGTCAGACCTGCCTGTGACTGTTTTGCCTTTAAGTAATGTTTATTCACTTTTGAGATATCTGGTTACTTTGGTTAAGGGGTAAGTATTATCCAAGCCCTTTTGTTGGTTTATCAGGTTTAATTAACCATGACTTTGAAGTATTTTGTCATTTATAGATACTTTCATACTTTGATGCTGTACAGAAAGGGCTTCATTACCAAGGAGATTCACAGGAAGTTCTTCCTTTCCTTTTTCGGGAGATGTGTATAAGAGACAGGGCAGGGCCAGCGTGGGGACCCAGGCTGGGACAGACACGGAACTTCTACAGGTCAGCCGACTTAGAGACCGCAGTCAGACGTCCTCCGCCGGGGCAGGTGGCCAGTGAGCTGGGATAGCTGCCATCTGGGTGCTGTGGTCTGAACGTGATTTTGGAGTCAAAGCTGACTCTGGGGGGCATCCACCCACTTCCTGCCCAGCTCAGAAGGAAGGCCGTCCAGCTCCTTACGCGTGAGAGCAGGGCTGGATTTAGCTTCTGACAGCTGGCGAAGCACCTCGTTGGAAACTGGAAAAACTAAAGCAGCGGTTGTCGTTTCAGTTGCTCCGTCATGTCTGAATGTTTTGTGATGGGAGCCCTCCAGGCTCCTCTGTCCATTGGGTGTCCCAGGCAAGAAGACGAGTGGGTTGCCATTTCCTTCTCCAGGGGAATCTTCCCGACTCAGGGGTGGAACCCACGCCTCCTGCATTGGCAGGCGGATTCTTTACTGAGCCACCTGGAAAGCCCAAAGCATCTTCTAAATTACACCTCAGATGGCACGGCTATGAAAGCCTCTGGGAATCATCTCATTCAGCCTCAAAAAAACAAAGCCCGTGGGGACCCATGTCTTACCCGTCAGGACCAGCCGACTAGAGGCCTTGGAGCTCTTTCTTCTCCATCACAGGTGCTCAGCTCCACCAACCCCAGTGCCCACTTTATAGGACAAATATCTTGTGATGATCTCTTACCTATCTTAATATTACATTTATAGATACTATAACTGCCCCAGATATATATAATAGAAATCGATATAATGCCCTACATGTACTATAAGGGAGAAATAAAGGGGAAGTCATTCATAAAGAAATAGTACAGTACGCAGATACACAGGAACAACTGTACTCAGAGCCCGTCCCCATGACTGCCATGGCCACGAATGTAAACTGATGGAAACACACCGTCCTGGTGGCTTAAATGCCTTCAGCAACGCCATGATCAATTATGCGATTCCTGAAACGGTGAACCACCTCAGTGAAGTTACCCCCAAGATGAAACACAATCTCCTGTTTTCTAGGAAAATTTTAGTCCAGGTTCCCCAGAAAACAGTATGAGGCAGGAAGAAAATGACGCTTTCCCTAGAGGTGCCATCCCCAGGCAGCAAGCGTGAGGGATGGAAAAGCTACGTGGGATGATATGATGCTGGGTAAGCCACTTCTTCAGACACACCGCTGGCGGGCTGAGTAAGCCTAGTTCCGCAGGAAGCTGGATCAGATGAAGAGATTACACTGAAGAATGTTGTCTAGTCGCTAAGTCGTGTCTGACTCTTTGTGATTCCGGGGACTATAGCCTGCCAGCTTCCTCTGTCCGTGAGATTTTCCAGGCAGCAATACTGGAGTGGGTTGCCATTTCTTTCTCCAGAGGATCTTCTCAACCCATGGATCTGAACCCCTGTCTCCTGCATTGGCAGGTGAATTCTTTACCCCAGAACCACCCGGAAACCCACACTCAAGCACAGACTACCCGAAAAAGGAAAGGAAGGAGAATCTTCATGCTCCTTGGCTGAAGTTGGTTCCGTGAGGAGTTAATTCTCCGGCCCCGCTGGGTTATGTTATCTGGTCCTCTAGGCAACTACACTTTTGTTCTGATTCCACAAACATCAGAAATATCTGGACACGAGGGCAGAGGGCTGGCTGGCCTCAGGTGTGGCACACAACACCCTGCAGAGTCAGGTGGACCAGGACACTGAAGATCTGCGTCTGGGAGTCTAGCACAGCCCAGAGGATCTGCGGAGGTGAACACGCTGTGTCGGATACAACAGGGTGATTGCATTCCTGGCAGAGTCGGTGCATCTCAAAAACTGCTTTGTGTTCGTGTTTTTTCTTTCCCCTTAAAGAGTCACGTTTCAGGCTCAGATTATTTGAACGGCTGGTGGAATGTTTGAGAATTAACGTAGAGCACAGGACGAGTGTGTGTGGCTGGGACTGTTTGGTAGATTACAGGGAAGTGACAGCTGATGTTTGTAGGTTCCAGGCATCGTTCTGGGGGCGTGGTCCAGATGAGTTCACGGGTGTGCGTAATCACCTTAGGGAATCAGGACAGCTGTTGATGGGGAAACTGAAGCGATACTCTCAGCTCCCAAAGTCCCAGCCTCATCAACTAAGCACCAGTCATGTCCCCCACCAGTCACGTGCCAATCAAAGCATCCCCTATGTCAGCCCCTACCCACCCCACCATGGGGGCAGCAGGCTGTTGATTGGGTCGCCACTCTGGGCCCAGGTTTGCTGATCTCGGGCAGGATCAGGGCTGAGGTGTGGTGAGAGGTGCCCTGGGCCAAAGGCTGGCTGAAGGAAGAAGAGTTTGGACCATGTGCAGAGTCCACTTCAATACCCTTCTAGACAGCAAGGAAGGCTGGCCCTCTAGCCAGAGTTGTTTCCGAAGATTTTCAGGAGTTATCATTGCTGTCGCCCAGATTCTAGTGGGGCACCAGAAAAAAAATTTTTTTTAAGTAGAGAAACCCAAACCCCAAAGCAAACCAAACTTCTGTGTCTGTCTGACAGCTCAAGCGTTGCTATTTGTGGCCAAAAGCCAGCTGGGGGTCTCCAGGCCCACGAAGCCGCTGGTGGGCCAGTCGGGGCCCATCTGAATCTCTGTCCCCAGGGCAGCTTTGAAACGCAGCTGCCGCCAGAAATGCCTGGTGACTGTGGCCTCCCAGAGCCTTGAGGGGTGGCTTCTCCCCACAGAGCTTCTCACAAGCATCTGCATCTAGGCCCCAGCCTCCTGGCGGGTGGCCTCAGATCTGCCAAGCTGCCAGGTGTGGGGTGCCCAGGGCAGTGGGGATGAGGAGAGGAGGGGAGGCTGGTGGCGTCCACCTGTATTCTGGAGGCAAAACTGTCTCCTGTTTTCTCTACCAGCCGAGGTGACATCTGAGACTGTCAGCCTCTCACTCACTCCTGGGATAAGTAAAACAGTAATAATAATAATAATGATGGCTCAGCCTCACCTGGCACCTACTATGTCCTCGATACTGTTCTCAGCACTTTATGGATGTTAACCCTGGCAACAACCCTGTGAGGTTATGTGTATTCATAAACTGCCCCCATTTTACAGATGGGAAAGCTAAGGCACGATGAGTTGAAGTGATCTGTCCAGGGTCATGCCATCCACTGGCTACTGGGGCGACAGAATATATGCATCAGTCGTCAGTTTCTCTCACATCCTGAAGCCACAGCACTTCAGAGCTGGAAGGGGCTCTGGGAGCCTGCACCTGCCTTCTTACCTTGTGGACGAGGCAGCAAAGGCTCTGGGGGCCCATCTGACCCCCGTCAGGCCTCCAGTCTCTGATGTCCAGGAGCCAGATGGCCCTCCTCAAGCACGTGGGCTCGGCACTCAAGACGCTGACGGGAGGGCATAAGTCTGGGCTGCCCACCTTCTCTCTCAGACGGGAGGGTCATTCACCAGTGCTGGGAAGCTCAGCACGAAGGCCTCGGGAACCTCTTTCAAACCTTCACAGGACTGCAGAGACTCAGGTCCTCCCTTATTACCGCGCTTACCCAGCAGTCCCCTTTGCTTCCACAATAACTATTAACAGATCCCAGGCGCTTAGTGGGGTGCTGTTCACTATCTGCCTATTTTCTTAAGCTTACAAATTTGCTTTTAATTAATTAATTAATATTTTGGCCATGCCGGGCAGCTTGCAGGATCTCAGTTCCCCACCCAGAGACCGAGGCCATGGCGCTGGATGTGCCAGATCGTAACCACTGGACCGCCAGGGACTGTCTCTTATACACATCTAGATGTGTATAAGAGACAGCCCCTACCCTCCCCGCACCAACCCCCCTGCAAGCCGAGCAGCACACAGCCCCCAGGCTGTGCTCCGAGCCCGGACAAAGGGCTTCAGCAGCCCAGGATCATCGAAGCTCTCCTGCTGGGACGCGGTCGGTCCCCACGCTGCCTCTCCCTGCAACCTGGCCAGGCAGACGCTGCGGCCAGATCCCTGGAGTGCACGCGCTCTCTCTCTCTCCTGCTCAAGCCAGCCAGGGTCTCTGTCTCAGGGGGTTCCACAGGAGGCCTGCAGCCTGCTTCCCGCCGTGGTCACCTCGCTCCCCAGGCTGACTCAGCCTCCGGCTCGGCTCCCTCCCCCTCTCCTCCCTGGCCCTTCACCCTTCATCCCTCACCCCGGGAGCCTACTCCTCTTCATCCCCTGGGCTCCACTCACAACCCCCCTCCCCCACCCTCTGCGATCCTGGCCCCTCGAATAACGGACCTCCTGCCAGCAACGTCCTGGGCCCTGGATGTTCAGGGTCAAAGATGAGACGGTTGACATAGCTAAAAAAAAAAAAAAAAAAGCCAGTGCGCTTCTCTTACTAAAACAGTCAGCCATTTCATTTCATGCCAACCTGTGATGGTGTCCATACTCTAGGAAGAAAGCAAAAAGAGAAGAAAAAACCAAAACCAGTGTGAAGACAGTTTTTTGTTTGGAACCAGATAGATCCCTGTTTCTTTGCACTGGAAATTCTGGAATTTCAGGCCTGGCTGCGGGCCCTGGGGCCCCCTTTCCTCTGACAGGGCCCTGGGGGTCCCGGGGTTTCAGGGGCGCCTCCCCAGCGCCGGCCCACGCCCGGGCAGAGCTGAGCGCCGGCGCAGGTGGGGTCCACCCCGAGCGGCTCCCAGACCCCCGGGCGCTCCAAGGGCCGCTGCCCAGGAGCGGGCGCCCGGCGGCCCCTGTCCTCCGCCGCCCGACGCGCCTTCTCCCGGGGGCACAGCGGGGCCCTGCCGCGGGGCCTCTGCCCGGGGAGCCAGGGATTACGGCGGGCGGGGCCTCAGCGGCAGATGGTAGCGCTTAGCGCCCAACTGCTCTCCGGCGCTTTGAACATCTTGAAAAGATTTCTTTAGAAGTTAAACTTGGCTTGGGAGCGACAATATGGTTCAGCCTGTGGCTTTGAAAAGGCCTCGGGGTGGGGTGGTGGCGGGGGGAGGCTGTTTCTTGCCCCTCCCACGCCTCTCTCGGGCCCTTGTTTGTGGAGCCTTGGTTTCTTTCGCGTGTCCTGTGCCCACAGTGACCCCTGAGTTTCCACTCCATTGTCTGGGAGTCGTGTCTGCCTGGTCGCCTGTGCCCCGCTCCCCCCTCCCCCCACGAAAGGCCAGGCAGGTCTCCTGGGCCATCCTCCAGGGCGCATTTGGATGCCTGGGGCGGCTGGGCAGATTCCTGTCCTCGGGGTACCGAGCACAGCCAGTGTTTAGCTGATGCCCTGAGTTCAGCCCAGGTGGGGCTTGCAGAGCATCCAAACAGGGCTTTGGGTCCCAAATCTTTTGGCACCAGCCAGGACCAATTTGCAGCTTCTTGAATCCTGGAGCTCATGGCTAATTGCAGCGGAAAATACCCTCCAAATCCCCATCCTAAGCTTGTCCTATTTAACGAATCCTTTGAGGGACAAAGAGTTTGATCATCTCTAGGCTCAGATAATACCTCTCCTCCCCACCCCACAGTTTTCCTGTCCTCAATTTGGTCCCTCTGAACTCTTTCTGGAAAGAGCCAAGCTTCTCCCCAAGGAAGTCACCCAGGAGCATCTTCGGGGGCAGGGAGAGAGGACTTTAAATTGGCAGAAAAGAAACGTGATCCCCGGCTGGCCTGGCCACTGCCGCTCACAGCAGCTTCAGCAGCTAGAAGCAGGCTCCATTGACCATTCATGAGATGTCAGGTGGGCTACAGATGGGAACACGGTGTTATTGATTTTTACTAGCCTGCTAAAATTGAAAGGGGGGAAAAAAAACCCTCCTTAAAAGCTCCCGGTTAAGCTTTGTTTCCTAAATGATGATTCCAGGGCTCCGACTTTGTCAAAGGCAAATTTAAAATATCAGGGCTGTTGGAGATATAATAAAATGAAATCTTCTTACAGCCCATAACTTCAGAGAAGAGGGGATCTCTGCTCAGGCTCCGGGGGTGGGGGCGAAGGAGGAAAGAGAAGGGAGGCCGAATCCCAAGGAACAAAACCAGGAGCCCCTCCCTTCCTCCAAGGCAGCCACTTCGATAAGATAGGAGGTGAATCTAAAGCAATGAATTCCAACCACTCTAAACTGACACCAGGTCCCTGGTGGAGCGATGACAGAGGACAGGGTCCAGGTGCCTCATGCACCCCGTTGAGGCCACTGACTTGGAAAATGGGGAAAGTTTGGGGTTAGAGAGATGTGCTCTCAAAGAAGGAAGCTGAGCACCCCCCCACCCTCCCACCTCAT
>SJYC01118599.1:0-17095 GCA_006408675.1 Madoqua kirkii
CGGGGCGACAGAATATATGCATCAGTCGTCAGTTTCTCTCACATCCTGAAGCCACAGCACTTCAGAGCTGGAAGGGGCTCTGGGAGCCTGCACCTGCCTTCTTACCTTGTGGACGAGGCAGCAAAGGCTCTGGGGGCCCATCTGACCCCCGTCAGGCCTCCAGTCTCTGATGTCCAGGAGCCAGATGGCCCTCCTCAAGCACGTGGGCTCGGCACTCAAGACGCTGACGGGAGGGCATAAGTCTGGGCTGCCCACCTTCTCTCTCAGACGGGAGGGTCATTCACCAGTGCTGGGAAGCTCAGCACGAAGGCCTCGGGAACCTCTTTCAAACCTTCACAGGACTGCAGAGACTCAGGTCCTCCCTTATTACCGCGCTTACCCAGCAGTCCCCTTTGCTTCCACAATAACTATTAACAGATCCCAGGCGCTTAGTGGGGTGCTGTTCACTATCTGCCTATTTTCTTAAGCTTACAAATTTGCTTTTAATTAATTAATTAATATTTTGGCCATGCCGGGCAGCTTGCAGGATCTCAGTTCCCCACCCAGAGACCGAGGCCATGGCGCTGGGTGTGCCAGATCGTAACCACTGGACCGCCAGGGAACTGCCCTCGGCATCAGTTTTAATTCTCAGAAGAGCATCACGAAGTGAGTCCATGTGAGGACCCACAGAGAAGGGGTGTGACACCAAGACGGCGTGTGCTGCCAGGACTCCATGCAGATGGGTGCCCGTTCTGCTGGTCAGAGCGAGACAAAGTGGTGTTTGTTCTCCCTTCCCACTGACTGGGTAGCACTTATTTGTTTACCTCTAAGAGCGCTGGCTATGTCGAGGTTACTGGTGACAACGTTTGTTCCCGCACCCCTTCAGAGAGCCGAGGTTGGGTGATTGGAGCCATTCATTCCCAGTGCCTAACCCTAGTTCAGGAAGGGATGGCGGCATCTTTTCAAGGCTTGTGGGCATGTGAGCAGAGAAGCTATGATAACGTCTGTGCCATACACACAGATCAGGACGCCCTGTGGAGTCATGTGGTTTGGGGAAATCTTTCCTCCCCACCCCCAAGAAAGACGAATGGCTTTTGAAGTAATTTATTTTTTTCCATTTTAGAAATTTAAAAAATAAATTAAGATTGTAATTGCCTCTCGTATGCCTTGCACACAGTTTCAAGGTGCTATCAAATTCCTTTCTTCTCTGGTCATGAAATCTCTTCTTGGCCAAAGGGGGTCACCTTACAGGTATCGTGATGATTCGTTGGAAAATGCAGTCAGTACCGGGCACTGCCCTGTTGTCTGTTGTTCTGTTGTTTATCTCCCCCAGTATTTACACTGGCATTGCCCCCAGGTATAGCGTTTGAGCTCTTGGTTTGATGTTGGGGGAGCTGTTTAGGGCAATGTCTTCAGGAATAATGGCATTGGCGACCTAAAAAAATATCCATAGAGGGAGCAGAAGGGAACGGTCAGTTAGTCTCTAGCAAGCTCGAGAGTTCCACGAAGACTCCATTTTACAGACAGAATTATGAAAGGGCTAGAAATTTCCAGATCAACCTCTTGTATACCATCCTCCCACCTGCCTCCACCCCCACCCCCTTTCATTAGGGTGACTGGTGTGTCCTTGACCGTAACCAAGGTAACCAGGGCCCTCCTGGAATCTGTCTCCAAATGAGAGGACGGGTGCCCAGCGAGGATTTAACTCAGAGGGGACCCTGGTGACCAGGGACGCTCAGAGGCTCCCTTCCCGGAGCCGCTGGGGCCGAGTGACAGCTGAAAGGCTGCAAGTGTCCCCGGGAGACAGAGGAGGACTTGGTGCTCTGGATAGATTTTTATCACCCTCCTGAATACTTCCAATTACAGGCATTAGTTCCGAGGCTTTGTTTAGCAATTGGTGCCACAGCAATTGGTTTTTGTTCATTGATTTACATGAATGCATACTGCGCCTGGCTTCTCAGGATACATAATCTGCATCATTGCTTTTGCTCTGTGGAGCTCTGGGGGGGAATGTGGGAGAATGGGAATATCACAGGAGGAGCGCTCTCCCCTCTCCTGGAGACCATGGTTAGTGGTGGTGGGGCAACAAGCTTCTCCTGGGGTGGTGGGGAGGCAGGAGCCCGGTCCTGGCTCTCTGTGGCCCCACGCTCAGAGCAAGCTTCCTCAATCTCTGCAGAACTGAGCTTTGGGACTGGGCCATCCTGTGCCTTGTAGATTGCTGAGTGGCATCCCTGGGCTCTGCCTTCTGGATGCCAGTAGCACCCCTCTGCCCACATGTGACACCCCAAAGTGTCTCTAGACATCGCCGCATGTCTCCAGAGGGCAGAGTCACCTCTGGTTGAGAACCTCCGGCTCAGGATAACCAGGGACTCAAGCAGACCCGGGAGCTTCCCAAGTGGCTCAGTGGTAAAGAATCCACCTGCCACTGCAGGAGACATGGAGACTGGGGTTTGATCCCTGGGTCAAGAAGATCCCCTGGAGAAGGGCATGGAAACCCACTCCAGTATTCTTGCCTGGGAAATCCCATGGACCGAGGAGCCTGGCGGGCTACATCCATGGCGTCGCAAAAGAGTTGGGTACAACTCAGAGACTAAACAGCATACAACAAGCAGACTCAGACTTGCTACAGGCCCTGGTTTAGGCCCTAGAATTTAGGTCTCCTGGGGACCCCAAGGTGTGAGGAGATTGGGGAGGAGGATGAAGCTGGACCAGAGTTCACCCACCAGAAGGAAGAAGCTCCCACTAGAAAAAGGTAAAATTAGCCAACCCTTCTATAAACCTTATAGCAACCCAACCAACATTTTGCCTAGGTGGTCTAACTTAATTTTTACAATCAACCTTTGCAATCGATTGATTTCACTGTAAGGAGATCCCAGAAGTCCAGCCTAAAGGAGATCAGCCCTGAATATTCATTGGAAGGACTGATGCTGAAGCTGAAACTCCAGTACTTTGGCCACTTGATTCGAAGAACTGACCCATTGGAAAAGACCCTGATGCTGGGAAAGATTGAGGGCTGGAGGAGAAGGGGACGACAGAGGATGGATGGCATCACTGACTCAATGGACATGAGCTGGAGTGAACTCTGGGAGCTGGTGATGGACAGGGAGGCCTGGCGTGCTGCAGTCCATGGGGTCTCGAAGAGTCAGACACGACTGAGCCGCTGAACTGAGCTGGGCACTCGGTATTCTGACTCATCTCCTCTTAAGGATGAGGAAACTGAAGCAGGGGGAGGGTTCCTTATGCTCAAGGTCACAAATGCTAACTGGGAGCAAAGCTGGGATTTGAACCCAGACCCCATCAGCACCCTCCATTTCGACCCTGGATTGTTTATGACCCTGGAGAAAGCAGGGGCCAGCGTCAAAGCCCCGTGTCTGCAAGTGGACCCTGCTGGCTCCCTGGTGGATCCTTTGATTTCATCTGTGGCAGCTGTTCCGCTGCCAGAGGGGTGGCTGGCCAACCTCACCACATGACAGTGCTCGGGGGAGAAAGCTAGAATGACCCTGCTTCATGGTGTGGTGACATGACGTGCTTGCCCTCCAGGGCAGCGCCAACAGCCTCCTGGGTTCACAGGGCAGAATCCCATGAGCGCTGGTTGGCAGTGACCCCTCCCAGGCCCGGTTCCTTTCTCCTGGGCTCATCCACTCGCCCTGTGAAAAGCGTGGCTTCATCAAAAGATGCATCGACCTTCCCCACTCGGGAGCCCTGTTTACCAAACAAAGATGCTGCAGAGTTGGGACCGGGGAGGGGACGGTAGGGGGGACTCTGGGGAACACGCTAGGTGGAAGGGCAGGGGTCAAGAAGTGGGGTCAAAGGGCTGAGACCCTGGGGAAAATGGGAGATTAAATATCCTCCTTTTCAAATTGAGAGGTTGGGATAATTAATTGGTCCCCGAACATGAAAGCGTCGATGACTGTTCTGGGCAGTGGCCATTCAGGGTCTGCTTTTCTGCAGTCAGACCAGCCTGAATATGTGGTTTGGCCCGAGGGAGTCCTGTGTCAGCTTCTGAGTACCCTCCCCTGGAGGGATGGGGCCACCCAGGGCAAGGACAGCGGGGCCAACCCCAGAATGATTCCTCCTTTGCAGGCATCCGTCTATCTGAAGCTTGAGGAGGGAGGGAAAGCCAAGGGATCACTTCCTTTACACACACTGGGCGGATCTGTGGGTGACTAGGTCCCACTTTCAGACCTGGACACATCCCCATGAGACTTCTGTCCTTGGGGTGCTTGGTGAGAGGTGGGTGACTGGTTCCCCACAGCATGTCTGTGGTGGGCTTCCCTGGTGGCTTGGATGGTAAAGAATCCGCCCGCAGCAGGAGATCTGGGTTCGATCCCTGGGTCAGAAAGATCCCCTGGAGAAGGGAATGGCCACCCACTCTGGTACTCTTGGCTGGGAAATTCCATGGACAGAGGAGCCTGGCAGGCTACCATCCTGGAGGTCGCAAAAGAGTTGGACACGACTGAGGGACTAACCCCTACCCTACTTCCAATAACACAGCAAAGCCAGGATGGTCCCCACAGACCCTCACTGGCTGTCCCTAGAGGTCGGGCTCAACACTATGAAGCCATTTTACAGATGAGAAGGTCAAGGCTCCCTGCGAACATGCTAGCCGAGCTGAGACACAGTCTGAGGCTCCTGACTGCATGGTTGTCTCTCTGTCTTCTCCACCCTGGAGCACAGGTGCCTGCAGGACAAGCGGGTGGTGACTCTGGGGACGAGGGCAGGCCGGCGGGGCGGAGGGCGCAGTATTCCCAGGGTGGGTCTGTGCAGCTCCAGCTCAGCTAGGGCGGAGGGGCCAGGCTGGAAGCAGCAGGACTGCTCAGAGCAAGGGCCAAGTCCAGCGAGTCAGGAGGCTAGGGGGTGGGGGCAGAGCTGAGCTGCCAGGGTTAGGGGAGAAGGCCTGGGGGCCAGAGGCCCTGGGGGCTTCACACCCTCTTGGGGCAGGGCAGCCTCCCTACCCCTAGCTTGCAGAGGGATTCCTCGTTTACTGCTGCAGCAGGGGCTGAGGGCCGAGGAACCAGGCGGAGTGGGTCCACTCTGAGTGCCCTGGAAACGAGCCTGGAGGGCTCTCGGGTTTCCCTTGCTTCTTCATGGAGCCAATCCCTGGCCTCTGCCTCTGCGTGTGTGAAATCCCGTGCGAAGTACACTTATGTACTCGAGTTTTTCTAAAATTCTATAAATCGTTATCCTGGCCTTCTCCCCACCCCCTCCAAAATCATTCACCTGCTGAAACATTTAGCGATGCAGGTGTTTCTGTGCACGCGTAGCGAGAGAGGGTGGGGAGAGGGCACCTGCCCCGTGGCAGCGGGGGTCTGAGGGGGCACAGTGTGTGGAGGGGGGTCTGGCCTGTTGGCTAGGAGCCGGGCAGGGGCCAGAGGAAGCCTGGGCTGTTTGGTGGACTCAGTTCTTGCACGATGCAAGTTCTGGCTCAATTCCAGTCCCCTTGCTGGGGCTGAAAACTCTGGCACTTTCCAGAATTTTCCACCCTCGCCCCTCCCCCCACCATACACTCGTACCAGCACATGCTGTGTCCCCGGGCAAGACCTGATTGATTTGCGGCTGTTGATCTGTTTAATGTCCCTTCTCCCCAGGCGCCCATCTCAGCAGGCAGAGGTGCTCTATTACCTTGCAGGCCCGGCTGCTGGTCACTGACGCCCTGCACCCCCGAGGATTCCTGGGGAGGTTACAGGTGCAACCAGCAAAATGAAAATCCATAGTTTTTAAACCTTCATGAATTGATAACATAAACCTGGAAGATGGATCTGGAGTCACTAACGGGCCCCTGCTCTGACGGGCCCATCAGTCCTCCGGGCGCATGGCTGAAGGTCCTCTTCCTACGGTGCCCCTGACGGACCCGGGAGTCCTCCCTTGTTGTCCTCCCCAGCCGCGGGGCAGGGGCGGGATGCAGAGGCAGAGACCTGCCCGAGGAGCGGCCGGGTGCCCAGCGGAGGCTGGAGGAAGCAGGGGGCTTGGAGGGGGGCCTGGGGCCTCGCGGGCAGGGCCAGGACTTTGACTTGCAAGTGGCCATATTATCTGGGGGAGTCAGGGGGCCCTGTCCCCACTGCTGGCTCCAGGCTGGACCCAGCCCCAAGCTTGAATACGCCGCCACTGATACAATGGGGGCCTGTCCCAAGCCAGTCCCGGCGCTGGATGAACAGCTGTGCCACTGGCTGAGGGCGCGGGCGGAGAAGGGACCAGCTCTGGGGTCCCGACTGGTCCTGCCATCGGTCCGCAGGTTCGGGTGCTGACCCCTCAGGGCCCGCGAGCTTGCTGGGTCCCCTGCCATCCGCACGGGTCACTGCCTCTTCTGTCCACTCCGTTTCATGCAGTCACTGCCCCAACCTCACTGGCCTCCTTCCTTCACAGCGTTGCTCCCAGTCGGACCTCTCCTGTGCTGTACTCACTCGCTGCTTTAACCACTGACTCCCTACCAGGGTAAAACTCCAAGAGGGCAGGGGTTATGGCCTCTTCTGTTCACTAATTCTTTTTTCCCAGACCAACTGGAAGAGTGCCTGGGATGTAGTCAGTGACTAGTGCGTTATTTGCTGATTCAGCGAGCATCTCGGGAGAGTGAGGCCCACCTGGAGTCCAGCGCAGCCCTTCCGCTCGCTGCTTCTGACCTGAGCCTGCCAGGACCGTCCTGCTCAGCTGGCCCGGCGTTTGTGCTTGGCCACACAATATGGCTCTGCCCATCAAGGCTGTATTTGAAGACGACATCCCCGAGTCCAGCCCAGACTCAGAAGACTAGAGACGTGGAAAAGTGAGTTCCCGATGAAGCGGCTGCTCTGGGTCTGTGGCTCAGCATGGGCCTTGTGCTTGACTTACAATGGCAGTCAAGTTCTTCACGCCCTTTGAGTTTTCTCCCTGCCACTGCAGGGAGGGTGGCCTGCCCCACCGTTTAACACCGGGGCAAGTTACGGGTTCAGCCACGTAACTTGCTTTGGCCAACGGGATGTCAGCAAACACAGAAGCAAGCCGGTTGAACTGCCTGGAGGAGCCTGGCCGAGATCAGCCAGCGACCAGCCTCCTCTGATGCATGAGCTGTCAGCAGCTCAGCAGAGCCTCAGAGTTGACCCTCAGAGTTGACTCCAGACACTTGGATGCGAGCAGGTGTTACCGCTGTACGTTGTTGAAGCCTTGGGTTGCTTGTTACTGGCACGAGATAGCAATCGATAAGTGATACAGGACCTTCACAAAATCATTCTTAAATTCACCGATTAGCTCCTGTATTCACTAGTGAATATTAACGTCACTTCCACACTCTCCTGGCCTCATTTTCTCACCCCCAGGCTTCTGATAGTTCTCAGACCTCATCCAACACTCTAGTTCCTCCATGTTCCCGCTCCACAACCTTTCCCTGCTCTTCCCTCCCTCTTACACACCAGCGGTTCGTTACACTAACTGTCTCTCGCCGTCTCTCGTTCCTCCAGTACACAGCGGAACAAGACGGCGAGAAGATGGAAACACGGAGTGTCGGTGAATTGACTGTTCACCTGGAAGGCTGAGATACAGAATGAATGAATGGACTAGAAAATGGAAAACATTGATTGTTTTCCATTTTCATCCACCCCACGTTCATCATAGATGCCCTCACATTGTGGCAGGACAATCATGAACCTGTCTTAACTACACCAGGAGAACTTTTCAGTGGCTGCTTTCGTTAAAGCGTATGAACGTGAGCTGCACACGGCTAGAGCAGGAACAAAGGAGGAGGGGGGGAGGGAAAAGGTGGCTTTTTCTTCTTTTTGCAAACGAAACAGGAAATACCGGATCTCTGCACTCATGCAGGGACTGTCATCAGCTGTGATGGTTGCCTTGAATGAGGTCGACAGTTTCTAGGTAACCTTGTGCCCAGTGTTCTGGAAAGGACAGGAACAAGAGCTTGAGTGCAATAAACAGAAAATAAAAGATGGGGAAGGGAGTGGTCGTGACCGAGACACGAGGAACGGGAAAACTGAGAACAACCATCTGAGTCCTTGGCTGTGAAGAACGGGAAGATTCTCCTTTGGTCGTCCGGTCAGGCTCACTGTACCTCCCTGAGATGTCTTGGCTGGTCGTGGCTGGTAAACTAGGACAATTGAGAAATTTAGAATTAGGGCTCAGGAGTGTTGGCTGGCCTCAGGACTGTGCACACGGGTAATGGCAAGAGTTGTGAACTTTCTTGTCTGCTCCGTCCAGACAGGGAGGCGGAGACAACTGGGAAAGAGGCAGAGAGAAGGAGAAGGAAGGTGTATGTGGGGCGGAAGGGAGACAGCATGGGTGCTGGGGGTTCCTGCCCACGTTCTTTCCTTTCCTTTCCTTTTTTTTTTTTTTTGCATTCTGCATTTTGTTGTTGTTTAGTTGCTAAGTCGTGTCAGACTTTTCTGCGACCCCATGGACTGTAGCTTGCCAGGCTTTTTTAATTTTTGTTTTTAAAAATGTTTTATACAATTTTTAAAGGTTGCACTCCATTTAGAGTCATCACAAAGTATTGGTTATGTTTCCCATGGTGTACAAGACATCCTTATGGTCTATCTTACGCCCAGTAGCTTGTACTTCCCACACTTCCAGTCCTGTGAGCCCCTCCCTGCCAATGGTGACCACTGGTTTGCTCTCTGTAACTGTGAATCCACTGCTATTTTGTTAATATTCACTAGCTCATTGTATTTGTTAGGTCTACGCATAAGTGATACCATACAGTATTGGTCTTTCTCCGTCTGACTTACTTCACTTAGCATAAAGCCCTTCAAGTCCATTCCTGTGTTTTACTTACACTGTGAAATTATTTCTTAGGCTTTTCCTGCATCACGAGGGGCTCTGCCTCGTGGCAGAGTGTGAGAATCCCTGCAGCAGAGCTGTGAGAAATGCAAGATGAGACCCAGCTGCCACCCAGGGCATCGACTTGGAGAGAGAATCAGAAAGCTTGCAGAGCGGGGGGCAGAGGCCTTCGGTAGATTTCTCCGAGGAGTCCTCTACGTGGTTTCTTCAGACCACCGTAGGCGCACCTTTCCCACTGGACCAGTGTAACTTCATGTGGTTGGAACTGACCCTTTGATGCTCTGGGTGTCATTGGGGAGCCCTGCCAGTAAGTCCTAACCATCGCCTGACAGTCAAACCTCCTTCTTCCCTTGGCACCTGAATACGTTCTTTCCCTTATCCCTGCCTCCACATCCGCCAAGCCACAGGGCAGGGGGACAGAGGCAGAAGGCAAACCTCATGTTTGCTTAATAATACTTAACTGGGACTTCCCGTGCGGTCCAGTGCTGACTCCATACCTCTAATGCAGGGCGCCCAGGTTTGACCCCTGGTCAGAGAACTAGATCCCACATGCCCCAACTACTAGTTCGCCTGGCACAACTGAAGAGCCTCCTGCTGCAAAAAAGATCTGATGCAGTCAAGTAACTAAAGAAATGTTTAAAAAATGATAATAGTTAGCTCTGAGTGTGTGCTAAGTTGCTTCCGCCATGTCAGACTCTTTGTGACCCTGTGGACTATAGCCCGCCAGGCTCCTCTGTCCATGGGATTCTCCAGGCAAGAATACTGGAGTGGGTTGCCATGCCCTCCTCCAGGGGATCTTCCTGACCCAGGGATCGAACCCACGTTTCCTGTGGCTCCTGCACTGCAGGAAGAATGACTTCTAAGAGTCAGGCAGTTAAAGGAATCCAGAATCATGAGGGGAGGACTGGAATCCTTCACTCCATGGTCACCTGGAGAGCCGGCCCCAGGAGAGGGAGAGAGGGCAGGAAGGCAGCCTTCGGGGGGCATGCGGTGAGGAGCTGGGGCCCTGCCTCCCACCACGGGGCACAGAGAAGCAGCCGAGCCCTGCAGGCCTCCCTTACCCTCGGTCGCTAGGGGTGGGGGAGCGCGGTGAGAAGAGGCGGTCAGACCCCTTCCACATCCACATGGCTGTGGGGTGCGGTGGGGGTGATGGGATGTTTTTCTCAGAGCTGGAACCACAAGTTTCAGAGAAAAACAGACCCTAAGTGTCCCCCAGGGCCCTTTGGCTCTGATGCCCTGGGTCCCAAGGGCTCTCGAGTCCTTCCTTGCTGCTCCGAGTACGGTCTGAAACCCACAGCACCGTCTCCCCGGGAGTGTGACTGCAGAACAGAACCTCAGCGGACCCAGCCTTGGACCCACTGTCCGAGAGTCTGCATTTTGGGGAGAGCCGCAGGACACTGGCATGCACGGGCGAAGTGAAGAAGCACTTTCCAGGGTGGTTGGTGATCCCAGGGCTAGATGACAATCCCAGTGTGAAGGAAACATAGTTTCACAGACAGTTTATCCCTCACACAGCATGCACGACAGAGTCCCCAGTCCACCAGGGACCTCTGGATCGTCTGTCTCTGACCTCCCCACCTGCGCCCATCACCGCTGTCCCCAAAGCCCCCAGCCAGCCCTCTGTCCCTGGAGACCAGTTCCAGCGTTGTTCTTCAGGCTTCCGCTACATCGTCTCTGGATTTGTCTTCCCATCAAGTTGATCATATTTGCCTTTCCAGAAATGTAGCTATGATACAAAATTATTAAATGGCAGGAAGTAATGATACATAACTTTTAAATGGTAGGAAGGGTCAAAGAAAGAGAAAGTAACCCAGATTGATGACCCACTCTGTCATCTTTTTTTTTAAGACTATTTTTTAAAAAATATCTATTTATTTGGATGCAGTGGGTCGTAGCTGCAAAGCATGTGAACTCTTAGTTGTGACGTGTGGGATCTAGTTCCCTGACCCTGCACTGGGAGTGTGGTGTCTCAGCCGCTGGGCCACTAGGGAGGTCCTTCTGTCACTGTTTTAGGCCTGTTACCTTGGCTCCTCTCTGACGGTGTCAGACGCAGATCAAGAGAAAGAAACCGGAAAGAGTTTTCTGCTGTGGCTACTTCCAGCCTGCTGGCAGGGAATGGGGGCACAGAGCCCGCCCTGTGGGATCCTAGGGGAAGCCCCAGGGTCTCTTGCGGGCAGAGGAAGGGAGGGCAGCTGTGGGCAGGAGCCTTCACTGTAGGAACAGCTGAGGCAGGGTGAACCGGGTTAGGGTTGGCTAGTGTGCACAATTCCAGCAGGTTCTGGGCACAGGGGCTGCCCCTGGATGTCTGACCCTGGGGTGGTTAGAACAGGTGCAGATAGCGGCCTGGACTCCAAGACCTCCTGAGGGTGGTGGCAGGGGGTGGATTTCACCGGCCATTCAAGAAAGGAGACTGACCTGCCTCCAGTCAGGGCCTCAAAACTGGGTCAAGACAGTATTTTAAAAATGTACATTATAGTTAGTCCTCAAATTAGGTATAATTTCAGGTTTTTTCACCCTATCTTAACACATAGGTAATGCTATTCCTGTATGTCCTGCTTATCCATCTCCAAACTTGGCATAAACAGCAACCATTTACTATGCCCAAAGATAACAGCCCCTGGGACACGAAACTGTGGGGACAGGAAGCTGGGAGGGCTTCTGTTCTTGGCACCATCAAGCTGGATTCTCTTAAATGGCCGGAAACGACTCAAACAGCTGCGCCTGAAGGAGCCGGGGATGGAGGCTCCATTGCAAGCTGGTCAGTGGCCGGGCTGAAGGACAGTCTTAGCTGAGACGGTCAGCCAGCGTGCTGACGTGCGGCCCCCAGCACAGTGGTCTTGGGGCGGTCAACCTCCCGGCGTCGAGGCTGACGGCTCCAAGAATGCGTGCTCCTGGTAATAACCGAGGTGGAAGCTCTGTGTCCTTACAATCTAGCCTCAAAGTTACGCGTCGCCTTTTCATCCCAGGGCTTAGCTCAGAGCAGTCATAGGCCTCCCCCCAACTAGAGATACAGACCGAGGACCTAGGCTCCAGCCCTCCACAGGCTTTGTGACGGTGATTTAAGACTGCCACAGCGGATTAGAGAAAAACGGAGGTCCAAGGAGGTCAGGGAACCTGTGCGAGGTCAGAGCTGTGCAGTGAGCAGAATCTCAGACCTGACGGACTAGGGATGTCCTGGCCTCTGAGACAGGCCCCGGAAGGGTCCAAGAGAAACGTTCAGTTGCAGAGACTGCTCTCCTCTTTTCTAAAAACGTGACATCTGTTTTCCTCCTCCTGAACTCCTTTCCTGATGTTCGTATCTCCGGAAAAGCGAGAAGCCAGGGGACACCAGGAAATCGTGAACGTCTGCTGTTAGTACCTGTTGTGAACGTCTCCTCTGTCAACACTTTTAATTAACTAATTTTTATGTTGGGAGCTCCTTGCTGCATGGGGCCTTCTCTCGTCGCGATGCCTGGGCCTCTCTGTGGCAGCGTCTCCTGTGGCAGCTCTGGGACCCAAGGGCGCTTGGGCTTCAGGAGTTCCTGCTCACAGGCGCCAGTGTGGGCTCTGTAGGTGTGGCACTCGGGCTTAGTCGCCCCTCTGCATGTGAGATCTTCCCAGACCAGGGATCGAACCTGTGTCTCCTGCACTGGCAGGTGGATTCTTTACCACTGAGCCACCAGAGAAGCTCCTCCTCTGTTCGCTTTAATCTAACCCCACACACATCTGGGAGGGCTTCTGTTCTTGGCACCATCAAGCTGGATTCTCTTAAATGGCCGGAAACGACTCAAACAGCTGCGCCTGAAGGAGCCGGGGATGGAGGCTCCATTGCAAGCTGGTCAGTGGCCGGGCTGAAGGACAGTCTTAGCTGAGACGGTCAGCCAGCGTGCTGACGTGCGGCCCCCAGCACAGTGGTCTTGGGGCGGTCAACCTCCCGGCGTCGAGGCTGACGGCTCCAAGAATGCATGCTCCTGGTAATAACCGAGGTGGAAGCTCTGTATCCTTACAATCTAGCCTCAAAGTTACGCGTCGCCTTTTCATCCCAGGGCTTAGCTCAGAGCAGTCATAGGCCTCCCCCCAACTAGAGATACAGACCGAGGACCTAGGCTCCAGCCCTCCACAGGCTTTGTGACGGTGATTTAAGACTGCCACAGCGGATTAGAGAAAAACGGAGGTCCAAGGAGGTCAGGGAACCTGTGCGAGGTCAGAGCTGTGCAGTGAGCAGAATCTCAGACCTGACGGACTAGGGATGTCCTGGCCTCTGAGACAGGCCCCGGAAGGGTCCAAGAGAAACGTTCAGTTGCAGAGACTGCTCTCCTCTTTTCTAAAAACGTGACATCTGTTTTCCTCCTCCTGAACTCCTTTCCTGATGTTCGTATCTCCGGAAAAGCGAGAAGCCAGGGGACACCAGGAAATCGTGAACGTCTGCTGTTAGTACCTGTTGTGAACGTCTCCTCTGTCAACACTTTTAATTAACTAATTTTTATGTTGGGAGCTCCTTGCTGCATGGGGCCTTCTCTCGTCGCGATGCCTGGGCCTCTCTGTGGCAGCGTCTCCTGTGGCAGCTCTGGGACCCAAGGGCGCTTGGGCTTCAGGAGTTCCTGCTCACAGGCGCCAGTGTGGGCTCTGTAGGTGTGGCACTCGGGCTTAGTCGCCCCTCTGCATGTGAGATCTTCCCAGACCAGGGATCGAACCTGTGTCTCCTGCACTGGCAGGTGGATTCTTTACCACTGAGCCACCAGAGAAGCTCCTCCTCTGTTCGCTTTAATCTAACCCCACACACACGTGCATTGTCTACAAATGAATGTGGCAGCACTGGGGTCAAGAGCTGGAAGCCAGGAATCCAACTTCCTGTTTGAAATCCTCTCTCTGCGTGTGAAGGTCACGGCCAAGTTATTTAAACTTTAGTTGTCTCTGTTTTCTCAACTGTAAAATGGACATAGTAATCTAAGATTGTGGTGAGAATTAAATATAGATAAAGTGCCCCGAACGTTGCCTGGTGCAAAGTAAGCAGCTGGTCAGTGTTTGCGGCGTCACTTGTGTGTGTCCGGGAACGTCCAGCCCTTCCCTCTCTCAAGGTCAGTACAGGTGGACAGGTACACAGGTCCCAGTCGCGCCTGACGAGCCAGGATGTGTGCAGACATAGAGATACTGAGAGCTCTGAGAGGAAACCAGAGGGAGCCATAAAAATTGAATATTGACCACACTGTAAAACTGCAGACCCGTAGTGATTAAGTTTCTGGAGCTCTGCCTAGACCGCCAGTCTGTGAGAAGTGAATGTGGAAGTCGCTCAGTCGTGTCTGAGTCATGGAATTCTCCAGGCCAGACTACTGGAGTGGGTAGCCTATTCCTTCTCCAGGGGCTCTTCCAACCCAGGGATTGAACCCAGGTCTCTCACATTGCAGGTGGATTCTGTACCAGCTGAGTCACAAGGGAAGCCGAAGAATACTGGAGTGAGCAGCCTATTCATTCTCCAGGGGATCTTCCCCACCCAGGAATCGAACCGAGGTCTTCTGCATTGCAGGTGGATTCTGTACCAGCTGAGCTTCTTCTCCCAATAGCCATGACTCCAGAGTCAGTGTTTTACAGTCATATTTGGGCGTCAGTGATTGCTAAAGACCATCCCACATGACAAGGGAGGTTTGCTGAGAAATCCACCTGAGGACTGGAAGCTGCTTCACTCCCTTCCTAGACCTCAGGGCTCAGCACATGGGTTGGTATGTAACTGGGTTGAATTCATGGCTTGATTCGAACAGCTTTGCCAAGCCTTTGAAATTGTTGCTGAGGGCTCCCTCTTGCTTTCCCAAATCCATGCAAGCTTCCTCAAGAAGGGAAGGTGGGCTCCTCTCTGCCTCCTGCTAAAGTTCTCGACTCCTTGGGGTTTTTGAGAACTTCAGGCAGAAGTTCCACAGCATACAGTGTGCCTTTGTAACCTCAAAGAAACACTCCCACGAGGAATTCACAGAGGAAACACGCCTGACATGGATAAGTTGCAGGCGGTGTCAAGACACCATTTGGGGACAGAGTTCTTTCTTTCTTTCCTATTCCCAGTGCCCACTCCAGGGCCTGACACAGAATGGAGATTTCATAAAGATTTTTCAAGTGAATAAATGAGGGAAGTATGTGGTTGATGTTACCAAGTTGGAGATCAGAATCCAAGACCCAGTTTTGGGTAAAAGAGCTCAGCCAATAGGCTGTGGAACCAACAGCACAGGTGTGAGGTAGGGTACTCGTCTCAGCTAAGAGACTCAGACACCTGAGCCAGAACTGTAGGGAAAGCGTCAGTGTTCAGAGTCGCAGGGAAGAGGATGTTTTTGGCTGCAAATAACAGAAACTTTCATTTGAATTGAAGAGGGAATGGCAGCCCACTCCAGAATTCTTGCCTGGAGAGTCCCATGGACAGAGGAGCCTGGTGGGCTACAGTTCACGGGGTCACAGTCAGACACGACTGAAGCAACCAAACACACACACACACACACACACACACACACACACACACACAATTAGTGGACGTGTAGACACTCCTAGCTAAAATTTCCAGAGGTAGGTGGATTCAGGAATCATTGATCCAGCAGCTCAGATGGATCTAGATCCCTGTTCTCCCAGGGGTTCTTTGTTCTCCTTCTCTGCCACTGGAGTTGATGCCACCCAAAGGCTGACTTCCTGCCTAGTAGGTAGCAGCAGCTAGGGCTACCTGTGTCTTTGTGCAGTTCTGACAACTGGCTGTCCACAACTGCAGAGCAGGAAGCATGGGGTTTGGTGTGATGGACCACCCTGAACCAACCCCCTGTGGCCAAGGTAATGTCAGACAGCGGGTGGATGAAACTGCATTAACTAAATTGGTGGCCAAGGGAAGGGGAAGGGCACCTGGCTGGGCTCCACGGCTGCTACGCCATGACGGGGCTCAGCCTGGATGCCGGGAGGCAGCTGCAAACCAGTGGAGGAGGAGCCGGGTGAGAGTCCTCTCCTCCAGCCCTCCATCGCGCATCAGCACCCCTGTGCTGCTTCCTGGGGTCCTCGGTACAGCTTTGAACAAGAACATGGGGATTAGCTGATTGTGCTTCCTATGCTATTCATACAAATTCCATTTTCAGCTTCTGAAGCCTACTACACTCTTAGTAGTTGAGATTATACTTTTGTGCATCTATAACGTGGCAGATTGGGGGAATAGGTGTCATCCCTCTTTTCCATATGAAAATGGTAGCTTGGTTACCCCAGTGGGCAAGGCTGAGATTAGATGCCAGCTGTGT
Organism: Madoqua kirkii; assembly: GCA_006408675.1. Classification (NCBI taxonomy): domain Eukaryota; kingdom Metazoa; phylum Chordata; class Mammalia; order Artiodactyla; family Bovidae; genus Madoqua; species Madoqua kirkii. The sequence continues at coordinate 15,963 of SJYC01118599.1, forward strand.
CTCATTCCTGAGTCCAAGCTCATCCTGCTTCAGAACCATATTTCTTCTTGCTGGGTTCAGTTCAGTTCAGTTGCTCAGTCGTGTCTGACTATTTTCGACCCCGTGAACTGCAACACACCAGGATTCCCTGTCCATCACCAACTCCCAGAGCTTCCTCAAACTCATGTCCATCGAGTCAGTGATGCTATCCAACCATCTCATCCTTTGTTGTCCCCTTTTCCCGCCTTCAATCTTTCCCAGCATCAGGGTCTTTTCCAATGAGTCAGTTCTTCACATCAGGTGGCCAAAGTAATGGAGTTTCAGCCTCAGCCTCAGCTTCTCACTGGATAAGAGTGATTTGAACTTTGTGAGAGCTGGAGTTACAACCATCTGCCCACAATGCACAGCAGGAGAAAAGTGCTCCGAGGCATCATCAGCAAAGGAAAGTCGTGATTCATTTTAAAAGAGAGAAGAGAGAGTGGATACAGCTGCAGACATGTTCCTGTTTTAGGGGAGATACCAGGAACGGGCTGGTGGTCCTAGGCACTGGAACAACGTGTACAAATGTTTCTTTACCATTTTCTGTCTGGATTTACTCCCGGTATTAAGCATGTGCTCCCAGGGACCACCTAGTATCTCTGTCCTCTGCCAGCTTCAGGGACCCCACTGTGTCCCTAAGCAGATTTCTCCTTTTTGAAGCTTAAGCCCCAGGTCTTAAGGACCTTGATGGGGCCTAAAGCTAACAACTTGGTAAAGGTAAGTGCTGAAAGGTTGGAATGACATTCTGGGGTCACGTGTTTGCATTTTGCAAAGGCGGTTCAAGGAGAGCAGAGGGCTGACTACACAGATGCCAGGAGAGATACAGGCACAAAAACAGTGCAAATGCTCTCACGCTCCAACCTTGAGTTTTTCCTTCACGCTTTACAATCCTGCAGGCCCAGGAAGGGCTGGAGGTGGGGGCCGGGCTGGGGTGGGGGCGCGGAGCAGTAGGCTGGAGAGGAAAGCTGTCCCAGGAAAGGAATGTTCGTCTAGAGGAGGGCCAGGAGGAGAAAGGAAAGGAAAAGTAAGCCTTCCAGGGGCTAAACCAGCAACAATATTCAAACCAGCACGGCCACGCTTCCCTACTGCGCACACACGGACACACACACACACAC
>SJYC01118600.1:0-11694 GCA_006408675.1 Madoqua kirkii
CCAGCCCCGGCCTGACCCCCGCGCCCCCATCCACCCTGGGCCTGGCTCCCCTTCACCTCAGCAGGAATGGGCTCCCGACCCACTCAGCGCGAGGCAGGGGCCCTGAGGCTGCGCCCGGCGCCCAGGCTGGGGTCGCTTTGCCCCCTTGCTTGGCGGGGCTGCCTGCACATCCCCGCCCCGTCTGTGTCCCAGGCAACCCGCCAGCTCCCTCCGCCCTCCGCCGCGCCATCCCCGGCTCCGCCGCGTGGGCCTGGCCCTCCTGTCGAGGGGCAGACCTGTGGCCAGGCACCTCCGGGTCTCGTCTCATCCCCACACCATGGACGTCCGGTAGGTAGGGCTACCCCCACAGGGAGATCTGCTGGGGGAGATTCTCATGTCTCCACCTCTTCAAGAAGCACCAAGGCTCCTGGAGGAGGTCTTTCTCCAGAGGCGCCTTCCTCTGTAAGCTGAGGGCAAATGGCTTCCACGAAGGGGTCCTCCTGTTCCTCATTTTCAAAAATGAGAAATTCCAACTTGTGGTTGGAAGGGTATTTGCCAGGGTGTCAGAGACCTGGGCTCTAAGAGGAGCTCTGCCACTAACTGGCTGGGTGGCTCCGGGCAGCGTTTTTGTTACATGAGGGGACCATGTGAACACCTTCCCACTCAACACCCATGATTGAGGAGAGCAGAGGTCCCAACATCCTAGCTCAGAAAGGTCCAGTTTTGATGTTTACTGACCTGCTGCATTTCGGGGGTGGGGGACAGGGAGTGGGGGAAGCATTTAACCCTTCTCTTAAATTCTTCTCCCATCTTTAAACTTCTGCACAGGGAGCATTCAATGTTGAGACATTCAGTTACAAGCCCCTCTTTTTTTTTTTTTAACGTTTAGTTGTATGAAGTAATTTGTTTTTAGCTGTGCTGGGTCTCCCTTGCTGCCTGGGTTTTTCTCTGGCTGTGGGAAGCAGGGGTCGGGTCACTGTCTAGTTGCAGGGGCTCCTGTCGTGGAGCGCAGGCTCTGGGACACGCAGGCCTCGGTAGCTGCGGTCCCTGGGCTCTGGAGCGCAGGCTCGGGAGCTGTGGTGCGTGGGTTTAGCTGCTGCCAAGCATGTGGGATCGTCCCAGATCAGGGACTGAACCTGTGTCTCCTACACTGTCAGGCAGATTCTTTACTGCTGGGCCACCAGGGAAGTCCATGAGCACCTCTTTTTAAAAGTGCAAAGAGGCATTTTCTTTATAAACTGGGCATGTTGGGTCAACGGGGCGGGGCTGAGTGGTGACCTCCCACTTGACTGGACAAATGCAAAGCCCTCGGGTGGAGGTGAGCCCTGCGTGAACATGGGTAGACGTGCGCCCCGTGCACGCAGCCCGCGTGAGGGACTGCTCTGAATACTTTCCGAGCGCTGCCCCGAGCGGGATGCCCTTCACAGTGGCTGCTGACAAGCACGTGTGCGGGAGCAGACGAGAGCCTGAAGAGCTCCTGGCCGCTCTGAGAGGTGCTGAGAAGTTGGCAGGCTTCAGCAGAGGTGAAATCTGAGATTTCAGTTTCCTGCAGAGAGCAAAAGGAGAAGGCAGGAATATTGAGGTGACGAAGCAGACAGTGGGAACCAGAGAGTGATACCTGGGGGAGGTGGGGATGGGGGTGGGGAGATGGCCTGGGAGCAGCCATAAGAGAAAGAACAGGATCAGACGCATCAGCTAGTAAAGTCAAAGAAAAGTGATTTTGTAAGGTGGGGGCGTCAAGGGTGGACACGCTCTTCGACCTTCTGGGTGACTGTGGGACCTGGTTTGTTCTGAAGGAAGATGCTTGCTTCTCATGGAGAGAGCCTACAATATGCATGAACTGCTTGGAAAAGGATAAAGTCATGTCAAGTACGTTCTGGAGGAGTTGCTTCTTCGCAGAGGTTCTATTCTTAGCAGGGCGTCTAGCTTCGTGCCCGTGGTCAGAGAAATTTCCTGTGACAAATGACAAGACCTGTGTGGCCCAGAGCAAACTGTGAACTCAGCGAAGCTGGTCTTGGCTCTCCAGCTCTTTCTAAAGACGACCTGCCCCGCCTCTGATGTTTTCAGAGAGCTGACTCCTCCCCACTCATTAACTTTCGCCACACCCGCTGTCAGCCAGGAGTTCTCAGGGCCACCTTCCTCTGACAGTGGGGATGTCTGGCAATGTCGTTCATACTGTGACGCCTTGGGAACTTACTCTTGTTCCTCCAAATACTAACACTAATAGTAACACTTTTGACACCACCTGGCAAATATTTGGCCAGTGGGCCTCCTCCAACACCCTACACGTTCCAATACAGAACAGACTTCTCCACGTGTGTGTAGACCTGTCGAGTGCAAGTTCTGAGAGAAAAGATGTCTTCCTGCTTGAAACAAATGAACCTGAACCATGTCTTCAAGGTTCAGGAAAGGCTTCATGGAGGAGACAATGCCCAAGGAGGGTTTTGAGGTATAAATAGGAGGTCCCTAAGGAAACAAGAAGGCATTAAAATGGCATCTTTGGGAGGCAGCTTAAATTCCACCTTGGCTGTTTTATAGCTTTGTGACATGATGCACATTTCTTAACCTTTTAAAGTCTCAGTCTCAGTGTTCGAGAAATGAGGATAAGAATGGACTCATGGAGTTATTGTCGAAATAAGATGAGGCCTGGCACAAAATAAGTGCTCAGTAAATATTTTTGATTATGCTTTCTTGAATTTGAGATAGACTTCCACAGAAACCTGTTGAAATTCTCATTGGCCCCTATTATTGGAGATCTATAGAATACTTTTGTCCCCTATAATTTCAACCTCAAAGGAGACCTCAGATTAATCTTAGAGATACTTATTGAGCATCTACTATGTATCCCAAGCTCTGTCTGTGGCACTGGGGTATCAAGACAAAAAGCTCTCCTTGCCCTGAAAAGGAAAAAAAGTAAATAAATTAATCTAATATACTATTTTCAGGGAAGTAACTGAGGTTTGACAGTGAAGAGAAAGGATATTGCAGAGCGAGGCACTTAGCATTTTGCAGGATGGGGTGGGAAGTTTCAGGAAAGGCTTCATGGAAGAGACAATCCCCAAGGAGGGTTTTGAGGTATAAATAGGAAGTTCCCAGGAAAACAAGAAGGGAAGAGGACATCTGAGGAGTAAAGAGGAACATGTGCAAAGTCATACTGACATAAGACAAGAAGATAAAGTTACAGGAGGATAAGTGAGACAGGACTCCAGGAGAGGAGCGAAGGTCATGAGCGGTCCTGCTAGGCAGTGTGAGGTCGGGTGGGCGGATTCTTGGCCCGCTAGTGGGTAAGTCTAAGGAGGAATGATCTCGAGCCATTCCGCTCACAGAGTGGAGGATGAGGTAGAGGGAAACATGAGTGGAGGGGGTGAAATATGGGCCAGCCTCTCTTAGAAACTGCTTTTGGTTATTTTGTTGTTAACTTTCTCTAATCCCAATCCAGTGCTCTTGGCCTGGAGAATCTGATGGACGGAGGAGCCTGGTGGGCGGCAGTCCATGGGGTCGCAGAGAGCTGGACACGACTGAGCCGCTTCACTTTCACTTTCCACTTTCCTGCATTGGAGAAGGAAATGGCAGCCAATTCCAGTGTTCTTGCCTGGAGAATCCCAGGGATGGGGGAGCCTGGTGGGCTGCTGTCTCTGGGATCACACAGAGTCAGACATGACTGAAGCGACTTAGAAGCAGCAGCAGCAGCAGCGATCCTTTTCAAATCTGGTTGTATTGACTTAAAAATAAGTCCCTAAATAGTACGATTTGGAAATGAAAAGAGCTCTGAAAGTTGTCTTTCTCCCTTCCTTTCTTCTTTGACAAATCAATGCTGTCTATATGTATGGCATGCAATATGATATATACATGTTTATATGCGTCCATGTCTCTCTGTGCCAGTACTACACTTTTTCGTGACAATAGCTCAATACTACAAAGTATCTTTTGAGGTCAAGAAGAATGATGCCTCCAGCTTGGAAGTGTTTTCATAACTCCTTTGGTGCCAGTGACATGACTTGAAGCAATTCAGTAGCTAAATCTGAATGGGACTGACGGAGGGCTATGTATAATATCTTATTTATCCTATTTGGTGTAAATATTAATACATTTCGCTGCAGAAATATCAAAGTTTGATCATAGGGTGCTACCACAGATTCTCTGAGGGTATTAGGTAATATATGGCATATGCAACTGTGTTCTCCTTCTAATATTCAAAAAATCCTGAAGTGTGAAACACATCTGGCCAGAAGGGCTTTGACTAAGGAAAGGTATCCCTAAATGAGATCTGCCTGCCATGTGAAGGAGTAATTATTTTCCCTGATATAAACTCCCATACATCCCCTCTCCTACTTCCGTTCTTTTTTTTTTAATCTCTCATTTCTCCTGAGATCCTGATTCATGTACACACTCAGAGTCTGGAGAGTGGATTTTGTATGTTGGTCAATGGATAACCATAAGATTGACTTCACCAGCACCCCAGGGAGCTTATAAAACACATTTCTGGGCCCACATTCAAAGATTTTGAGTGAGTGAGTGAAAGTCGCTCAGTCCTGTCCCACTCTTTGTGACCCCATGGACTATACAGTCCATGGAATTCTCCAGGCCAGCATACTAGAGTGGGTGGCCTTTCCCTTCTCCAGGAGATCTTCTCAACCCAGGGATCAAACCCAGGTCTTCCTCATTGCAGGTGGATTCTTTACAAGCTGAAGCACAAGGGCAGCCCTCAAAGGTTTTAATTAAGTTTAAGTGGAGTGAGCTAGAGATTTTTGGACATTTTTAAAACCTTTCACATGAGTCTTATTCCCAAATGGGTTTGGTTATTTTCAGAGTAGCAGAGGTGGCTTCCCTGGTGGCTCAATGGTAAAGAATCTGCCTGCCAATGCAGGATATGCGAGTTCGATCCCTGGGTTGGGAAGATCCCCTGGAGAAGGAAATGCAGCCCACTCCAGTATTCTTGTCTGGGAGATCCCATGGACAAAGGAGCCTGGTGGGTCTACAGCCCATGGGGTCACAAAGAGTCGGACACGACTTAGCGACTAAACAACAATTCAATAGCAGTGCTTTAAAAATCAGTGGGTTGCTCTGAGTATTTAGCATTATGAAAACTTTTATTCAGTGTCCCCCCCCCCGCCCCGTGGCTAAGTTTCAAAGTCAGAATGAAGCTCTGTTCTCTGCTATGTGGAGAAACGAGGTCTATAAAAAGAGGGAAGAAGGAAGCCGATACCCAAGTGAAGCAGAGATAAGAGACAGACAGCAGTCCTGATATTGTCATATTCTTGGTGCCAACTGTTTCTGAACCCCGGATGGATCCTTGCTCTTCTGAAGTCTTGGTTGTTCTGTGAAGACTCTCCAATTTTCTTCTCTCTTAATATCTCATGTTTTTACATTGAGTTGGTTTCTGTCATATGTAACCAAAGTATAGTCCTGACCATTATTTTTGCTAAAATTTAAGTAGTTTTTTAATTCAAAAAACTAGAACTAAAAATAATCATTAAAAAGTAAATTTTGTCTGTGATTGCCAAATGAACCTCAACACATCTCCTGGAACTTGAACACCACTCTTCTGATGTACAGTTGAGAAAATCTTGTCACAGGAGACACCAGAGGAGTTTATCTTGGCCATGCGCCTCTAAGTCCACGTGTCAAAGTATAGTCCTGACCATTATTTTTGCTAAAATTTAAGTAGTTTTTTAATTCAAAAAACTAGAACTAAAAATAATCATTAAAAAGTAAATTTTGTCTGTGATTGCCAAATGAACCTCAACACATCTCCTGGAACTTGAACACCACTCTTCTGATGTACAGTTGAGAAAATCTTGTCACAGGAGACACCAGAGGAGTTTATCTTGGCCACGCACCTCTAAGTCCACGCGATGCACTACACTCCAGCCATGTGCAGGCTGTGAGGACAGGACCCCGACTTTGTTTTTTTGAGTAATAAGATTATGTTTATCCTAATTCATTCCTGTTTTTAAAATACTCCTGATAGTATCTATCAATTTTTAGGAGCTCTGCTTGCCTTGTTGCACTTGAGATTTTATACATACACACATATTTTAAAATCATATATATCATATATAATAAAATAATATATGGTATATATAATTATATGTAAATATAATATATATATATATAGTTCTCTAGGCTTTACATGAGAGTCTCACAAAAGAGCTTTAACTCAGACATTTCCTTCTAGATATTTTTGCTCCACATCCTGGATAACTTGAGATGCAATACTGTGGCTCTCTCACAAGAGCTGACTGTATTAATATGTATCTCCTCCCACCTCCATATTCAATAACATCTTTGCGTAGCTTGAAGTCAGCCCTTGTGAGAGTACTGTTTACATCTTGGAAATTAGAAAATATTACAAATCATGTTCCCTCCCCTGGAGAAAAATACTTGAAATTTGTTAAACCTTTGCCAGAGCCTCACTAGCTACCACCCACATGATTTGACAGCCCTTCTCTGGGGAGTCACCGAAACAGGGAACAGATTTTGATATGTCTGTTTTAAGTATATATGAAGATTTATAACTTCTAGTTACTGTTTCACTAAATTTCATTTGCCCAAATAGCCCACCAAGTAATGAGATCTGTTACAGAGGATTTCTAACTGCACTTCCCACTCAGGATGTACTTGCTAATACCAGCACCACGGACAGCACCAGCAACTCCATAATATGCCAAGATTAGAAGAGCCAAAAATATTCCAAAGTTCAAGATCTGGACTTGGCAGTGGGTTGAACATTAGAAGAAAGTGAGGTATCCAAGATGAAGGAAAAATTAAATGAGTATTTGCTAATATCCAAGTCCTCTGCTAGATGATGTCCCCAGGATTCAAGTGTCAGGGTAAAAGCAGAGCCTAGAAACCAGGGATATAAGCAAAACATGAGAGCCCCAATTTTATTCAATAATTCTCAAGGGCAGTTAGTAAGAAATAAAGTAAAGATTAATGTTCCATGGTACAGTTCAGTTCAGTTCAGTTCAGTCGCTCAGTTGTGTCCAGCTCTTCACGACCCCATAAATTGCAGCACACCAGGCCTCCCTGTCCATCACCAACTCCCAGAGCTTACTCAAACTCAAGTCCATCGTGTTAATGATGCCATCCAACCCTCTCATCCTCTGTCGTCCCTTTCTCTTCCCACCTTCAATCTTTCCCAGCATCAGGGTCTTTTCCAATGAGTCAGTTCATTGTATCAGGTGGCCAAAGTATTGGAGTTTCAGCTTCAGCATCAGTCCTTACAATGAACACCCAGGACTGATCTCCTTTAGGATGGGCTGGCTGGATCTCCTTGCAGTCCAAGGGACTCTCAAGAGTCTATATATGCATATAAAAGCTTTTCTATTATGCTTAATAAAGGTTTGAGAAAGAACATCAAAAAACAAAAAGAGATGGGAGAAATTGGAAAACATAAATGAAATGAAATGAGAACACTGAATATGAAATAGAAAAAGTGAAACAAACTAGATAAAAGTAAAAGATCATCATATAGCTCAGTTGTTTTTAACCATGGCTGCTCACTAGAAATATATCTGGAGCTCTGGAGAAAAAAAGGCAATAACTAGGCATTTGTATTTAAAAAAACCTTTCAAGATAATTCTGATATGCATCTGGATTTTAAAAAGTGACCACAGGTTTTTCTATTTTGTTGTTATAAATTTTTGGTAATATTGAGTACTATTATTTTTCTCTTACCAATCATGATACAATGGTATCAAGTGAGTAATAGTTACATAACCACAATAGTAAAAGATGTTTATCAGTTTTCACAATCAATAGCCAGACAAAAAATAAAAGATAATTATAATTGCAAGCCATAATGGGAACATGATTAACCTAACAATAGAGAATAATTACATATAATTTGGGGGTCAAGCAGACTAATGTGGTAATATGTAGAAGTGAATACATGCATAAGTTTTCATCTACCCAACCAGTCTGTCTTTCGGTTGGTACATTAATCCATTTACATTTTAAGGTAATTATCAATATATATGATATTATTGTCTTTTTAATTTTTAAAAATTGTTTTAGGTTTATTTTGTGTAGGTCTTTCCCTTCACTTGTGTTTCCTGCCTAGAGAAGTTCCTTTAGCATTTGTGGTAAAGCTGGTTTGGTGGTGCTGAATTCTCTTAACTTTTGCTTGCCTGGAAAGCTTTTGATTTCTCCATCATATCTGAAGGACAATCTTGCTGGATATTCTTGGTTGTAGGTTCTTCCCTTTTGTCACTTTAAATATATCATGCCATTCCACTCTGGCTTGTAGAATTTCTATTGAGAAATTAGCTGATAGTCTGATGGGAGTTCCCTTGTATGTTGTCTTTATTCCCTTATTGCTTTTAATATTTTATCTCTGCCTTTAATGTTTGTCACTTTGATTACTATGTGTCTTGGTGTGTTCCTCCTTGGGATTCTCTGTGCTTCCTGTACTTGGTTGACTATTTCCTTTGCCATGTTCAGGAAGTTTTTGGCTATTATCTATTAAATATTTTCTCAGGTCCTTTCTCTCTCCTCCTTCTGGAACCTCTATAATGTGAATGTTGTCCCAAAGGTCTCTTAGGTGGTCTTCATTTTTTTCATTGTTTTCTCTATATACGGTTCTGTGGCAATGATTTCCGCCATTCTGTCCTCCAGGTCATTTATCCATTCTTCTACCTCAGTTACTCTGCTACTGAGTCCTTCTAGTGTATTGTTCCTCGGAAGAAAAGCTATGGAAAACTTAGAAAGCATATTAAAAAGCAGAGACATTACTTTGCCGACAAAGGTCCGTCTAGTCAAAGCTATGGTTTTTACAGTAGTCACATATGAATGTGAGAACTGCACCATAAAGAAGGCTGAGCACTGAAGAACTGATGCTTTTCAACTGTGGTGTTGGAGAAGACTCTTGAGAGTCCCTTGGACTACAAGGAGATCCAACCAGTCTATCCTAAAGGAAATTAGTCCTGGGTCTTCTTTGGAAGGACTGATGTTGAAGCTGAAACTCCAATACTTTGGCCACCTGATGCGAAGAACTGATTCATTGGAAAAGACCCTGATGCTGGGAAAGATTGAAGGTGGGAGGAAAAGAGGACGACAGAGGATAAGATGGTTGGATGGTATCACCGACTTGATGGACATGAGTTTGAGTAACTCTGGGAGTTGGTGATGGACAGGGAGGCCTGGCGTGCTGCAGTTCATGGGGTCGCAGAGTTGGACATGAGTGAGCGACTGAACTGAACAGAGAAAGTGTGCTGCTAGGCGCCCTAGGAAGTTTTCTAAATAAGGTCACTTCACCAAGATTGGAAAAGCTAACCAAGCTACCTAGTACATAGAAATAAACAGAGAATTACGCAAAATGCAGAGACAGAAATTTATATTCCAAATAGTGGAATAAGACAAAACATCAGGAAAAGAACTAAACAAAATATCTATCTATCTAACAACAAAATATTTACCTATTAGATAAAGAGTTCAAGGTAGATTGTAAATGTGCTCACTGAACTCTGGAGAAGAACGGAGAACACCATGACAATTTAAGCAAGGAATTAGAAAATAAAGAAAAAACAAAAACAGTTGACAAATAAAATAACTGAAATAAAAAATAGACTAGAAAGAATTAACAGTAGATTAGATAATACAAAGGATGGATAATCAGATTAGAAGACATAGTAGTAGAAATTCCCAAACTGAACAGAGAAATGAAAAAAAATTTTAGAAAATGAGGATAGTTTACAAGACCTCTACGACAACATAGAACATACTATTAATAGCATTTACATTATAGGGGTCCTAGAAGAAGAAAGAAAAGGAAAGATAACTTATCTGATAAATAATCACTGAAAACTTTGCTAACAAGGGGAAAGAAAAAGACATCAAAGTTCATGAAGCACAGAGAATACCAAACAAGATGATTCAAAGAAGTCTACATAAAGACACATCATAATTGAAATTGCAAAGGGAGTTCTCTGGTGGCCTAGTGGTTAGGATTCTAGGCTTTCACTGTTGTGGCCTGGGGTTCAATCTCCGGTCAGGAAACTGAGATCCCAGAAGATGCCCAGTACAGCCAAAAGAAAAAAAAAAAAAATAGTTTTTAATTAAAATCACAGAAGTGAAAGGTAAGAATTCCAGGAGCTTCATGAGAAAAGCAGTTAGTAAAACACAAAGAAACCTCCATAAAGGAATCAGCTGAATTTTCAGCAACAATTTTGTAGGCCAAAAGCAAGTGTCATGATATAGTCCAAGTGATAAGTGGCAAAAACTTACAACCAAGAATACCCTACCTGGCAGGCTGTCTCTCAGACCTAAAGGAGAGACAGTTTCAAGGACAAACAGAAGTTAAAATGGTTCAACACCACAAAACTGGCTATATTTATGTTATAGGGAATTCTCTGGTAGTCCAGTGGTCAGGGCTCCTTGCTTCCACTGCAGGGGGGCATGGGTTAGATCCCTGATGAGGGAACTAATATGTCACAGGGTGAAACCAGAAAAAAAGAAAAAATGTTGCAGGGACTTCTCTAAGTAGACAGGGAAATGTGACAATCTACAAATAGGAAAATTATGAAAAGAAAAATCTCCATGGTAAAAGGCAAACACGTAGTAAAGGCTGTCGATAAACCACTTATAAAATTACTGTAAAAGTTAAAAGACAAAAGTACTAAAACACCTATATAGACAACAAGTGAAGAAATACACAAAACAAAGCGAAAAAGTAAAATACCATGTTAAAACCTTAATGCTGGGATAGGGGAGTAAGAATATATAGTAAAAATGCAGACTGGTTGGAATGCATTTGAATTTAAGAGATCATCAACGAAAATAATCACATAAACATATATCGTATTATACAGGAGCTTTGTGGTAACCAGAAACTAAAACCAATAATAGACACAAAAGAAGCATAATGGAATCTAAACATAAAACTAAAGAAAACCATCAATTCACAAGGAAAGAAGACAAAAGAAAAAAGAAAAAGTAACTGTAAAATCAACCAGAAAACAATTAACAAAATGACAATAAAAACATGTGTATCACTAATCACTTTAAATGTAAATGGACTAAATGCTCCAACCGAAAGACAGAACAGTTGAATGTTGACTGTCGAAAGACACAGAACAGAAAAACAAGACCCATACATGCTGCCAACCAGAGACTCATTTCAGATCTACAGACACACACAGACTGAGTCATAAGATGAAAAAAAAGTATTCCATGCAAAAGGAAATCAAATGAAAACCAGGATACCAATACTTATATCAGACACAATAGATTTTAAAACATACTGTAACAGAGGACAAAGAAGGACATTACATAATGATGAAGGGATCCATCCAAAAAGGTAAAACTATGTCAGGGTTCACTAAACATTGGAACACTTACATACATAAGGCAAACATTAGCAGACATAAAGGAAGAAGTTGATAATAACAGTATTAGAAGGGTTAACACCTTATTTACATCGATGGATGCATCATCTGACAAAACCAGTAAGGAAAAACACTGGCCTTAAATGATACATTAGACCAGATGAACTTGATAGACATATACAATACACTCCATCAAAAGTAGCTGAATATATATTCTTTTCAGTGCATATGGAACATCTTCCAGGAAACATGCTAGGCCAGAAAACAAGTCTCGATAAAAGAAGACTGAAATTGTATCAAGTATCTTTTTTGATCACATGCCATGACACTGGAAATCAATCTACAAGAAAAAAACTGCAAAAAAAAAAAGGGGGGTGGGGGGGGGGGA
>SJYC01118603.1:0-10835 GCA_006408675.1 Madoqua kirkii
TATTGCTGAAGCCTGGCTTGGAGAATTTTGAGCATTACTTTACTAGCATGTGAGATGAGTGCAATTGTGTGGTAGTTTGAGCATTCTTTGACATTGCCTTTCTTTGGGATTGGAATGAACACTGACCTTTTCCAGCCCTGTGGCCACTACTGAGTTTTCCAAATTTGCTGGCATATTGAGTGCAGCACTTTCACAGCATCATCTTTCAGGATTTGAAATAGCTCAACTGGAATTCTATCATCTCCACTAGCTTTGTTCTTACTGATGCTTTCTAAGGCCCACTTGACTTCACATTCCAGGATGTCTGGCTCTAGGTGAATGATCACACTATCGTGATTATCTGGGTCATGAAGATCTTTTTTGTATAGTTCTTCTGTGTATTCTTGCCACCTCTTCTTAATATCTTCTGCTTCTGTTAGATTCTTACCATTTCTGTCCTTTATCGAGCCCATCTTGGCATGAAATGTTCCTTTGGTATCTCTAATTTTCTTTATCTCTAGTCTTTCCCATTCTGTTCTTTTCCTCTGTTTCTTTGCATTGATCGCTGAAGAAGGCTTTCTTATTTCTTCTTGCTATTCTTTGGAACTCTGCATTCAGATGGGTATATCTTTCCTTTTCTTCTTTACTTTTCTCTTCTTTTCTTTTCAGAGCTATTTGTAAGGCCTCATCAGACAGCCATTTTACTTTTTTGCGTTTCTTTTCCATGGGGATGATCTTAATCCCTGTCTCCTGTACAATGTCACAAACCTCCGTCCATAGTTCATCAGGCATTCTGTCTATCCGATCTAGTCCCTTAAATCTATTTCTCATTTTCACTGTATAATCATAAGGGATTTGATTTAGGTCATACCTGAATGGTCTAATGGTTTTCCTTTTCCCTTTCTTCAGTTTAAGTCTGAATTTGGCAATAAGGAGTTCATGATCTGAGCCACAGTCAGCTCCTGGTCTTGTTTTTGCGGACTGTATAGAGCTTCTCCATCTTTGGCTACAAAGAATATAATCAATCTGGTTTCAGTGTTGACCATCTGGTGATGTCCATGTGTAGAGTTTTCTCTTGTGTTGTTGGAAGAGGGCGTTTGCTATGACCAGAGCGTTCTCTTGGCAAAACTCTATTAGCCTTTGCCCTGCTTCATTCTGTATTCCAAGGCCAAATTTGCCTGTTACTCCAGGTGTTTCCTGACTACCTACTTTTGCATTCCAGTGCCCTATAAAGAAAAGGACATCTTTTTTTGGTGTTAGTTCTAAAAGGTCTTGTAGGTCTTCAGCTTCTTCAGCATTACTGATTGGGGCATAGGCTTGGATTACCATGATATTGAATGGTTTGCCTTGGAAACGAACAGAGATCCTTCTGTCATTTTTGAGATTTCATCCAAGTACTGCAAGGTGGCCTCAGGAGTAGATAAATGTCTCTTGGGAGAACTTGAGGTTGCCCGAGGGAGGCTCGGATTCTCACATGGTAAAACTAACTACTGCTGACCCCAGTAATTCCAGTGTCAAGATGAACATCATCCAAGCCTTCAACCAAGTCTGGGGCTGGCCCACCCTTCCTGTACAAGGCACTGGTCACACATTACCTGCAGAACCTGGCATGGCGCCCACACTTATCAAGCTCACAGGCTGGTAGGAGGAGCTGATGAGCAAAACTAGCCAGTGGAAAGGTAGCTGCTTCCCTAGTGCTTACACCGTCAGCTATTCTAAATCTTCCTCCGAGGTCCTAAACACATTGAAATTTTGAGAAAACTTTGGAGTAGCAGAATTATCATTGAGAAAAAAAGAAGATCAACGATTTATAGGGAGCATTCTGGAATAACCAGAATTAAACTAAAGATAAATATGCTTTTCTCATTTCTAGGACTTTATAATTTTTGGTTCACTTTTAGCTCTCGAAATTACCCACCCCACCCCAACCCTATAGCTGCCAGTGGAATACATTTAAGAGCTGTGATCAAAAGCCCTCCTCCAGAAGATAGCCCTGATTAAGCCAGTCCAGCCGCAAGCGCTACATTAATTCTGCGTCCCTTTGTGGGAAGTCAAGGATTGCCCTTCTGGTTTGTATTCTCTCTCCCATTCACTAGCCCCTCAATATGTCCTCTGCCTCCGTGCAGTCTCTTTTGCAAGTTTATATAGGCACAGAACATGTGTCCTAACTTTTCTGAATTATCCCGTGCCACTAAGCTGACTACTTTGCACCCAGGATATGCTTGGTCAGTGCAGACATAGCTCCTCTTTCATCCTCGAAGGCTACATGTTTGTGCTAAGTCACTTCTGTTGTGTCCGACTCTTTGGGACCCCGTGAACCGTAGCCCGCCAGGCATCTCTGTCATAGGATTCTCCAGGCAAGAATACTGGAGTGAGCTGCTATACCCTCCTCCCGGGAATCTTTCTGACTCAGGGATCAAACCCCTGTCTCTTATATCTAACCTGCGTGGGCAGGTGGACTCTTTCCCAGCAGCACCACCTGGGAGGCCCTCGAAGCCTGTGCTCACGTGGTTATTCTGAAATCGGCGCTGACGACCATCCCTGCCACTCTTTGCTTCAGCACCGTGCATTCCATGATCAGACCAGGATTCCCTTCACCTTCCATTCTTTCACTGACTCTTTGGAATTTAGCTCACTCACTAACCAAGCACTGAAGGGCAGGTACCAGCAAGATACTTTAAAAATCTCTTTTCACCTTGGTTATAGCTTATGGGAATTTGCTGTATGGCTCAGGAAACTCAAGCAGGGGCTCTGTATCAACCTAGAGGGATGGGGTGGGGAGGGAGATGGGACGGAGGTTCAAAAGGGAGGACACCTATGGCTGATTCATGCTGAAGTTTGACAGAAAGCAACAAAATTCTGTAAAGCAATTATCCTTCAATAAAAAAACAATAAACTAAAAAAAAATCCTCTTAAGACTTTGAGGAGTTTGTCGTATGCTTGCCATGGTTACAAAGGGAGCTGGCAATAAACAGCGTGTGGCAGGAAGTGATGAATTGTCCGAGACCGTGAAATGTTGGTTTTTGTGACGGGCTCTACGGAGGCGCTGCAGGACGGTGTGCATCGAGGGATGTAGCAGGGTGGTGTTGCTGGTGCCGAAGAGTAAGCCACTGTTTAGAGCGACACCCGTGTCCCAGTGTCAACAGGGGCGGGGGTTTTCATGACTCGTATGATGAAGAAAGAGGCAGGATTCAAAGGCTGTCACTGTGGGAAGACTTGCTGTATCAATGGCACACAAGTGACCTGCTTTAATAGGATGCAAATAACCGTGTCAGGTGGCAAATGTGATGCAAGCTGCCATATTCTGAGACAGATGATTGGATTTGCTTGTATTCTCAGTTCGTTTCATTCTGTATGTGTGGAAACAAGAGGTGCTCGCTCCTTCCTGCGTTCAGCAAGCAGCCTCCTCACCCCACAGCTTTCTCATTCCTCTGTGGTGGTTGTGGGTCAGCCGCTCAGTCGTGTCCAACTGTCTGGGACCCCAGGGACTGCAGCACGTCAAGCTTCTGTGTCTTTCACTATCTTCCAGAGCTTGCTCAAACTCATGTCCATGGAGTCGATGATGCCATCCAACCATCTCACCCTCTGCCGCCCCGTCTCCTCCTGCCCTCAATCTTTCCCAGCATCAGGGTCTTTGGCACTTTGTGTAAAATGTGGCTGTGACCTTTGGCTGGGGGCTGAGGGTGGACCTGTCTGATCACACAGCCCCATGAGATGGTTTCCGTTCTGGCTTCACTGATTCCAACAATCCATGGCATGCTGCTAAATCTTTTACAACCAGCTTCCTGGGTGTGGGGGCAGGGAGTGCAGAGAGAAGCTCAGCTTAGTAGCGTTTCCTGATTTCCACGCTATAAATATTCCCATCTGTGCTGATCTCAAGCTGCTAGGTGACATCATTGAACGTGGTGTTGGAAAGATGAGCCATTTGGCTCTAGCTCAGCACTGCCAGCAATCCTAAAATGTGGCTGGGCATCCCTGTAAAGAGGGGACAGAATCAACATCCTGATTTCCTGCTCATTGTGAGGTGAGGCGGGCAGCTGTGTACCCCAGAGTCTTGTATAGGTATTCCGTACATCTTAGGTGGTGAGGAGACCAGCATGGCCCCTTTTAGTAGGATGACTGTATTCTTTATAATCTTAACAGGGACACTTTCATGATAAAACGGGATGCTGTTAACGTTCATGCTAGGACCATGGGCACAACTAGGGCTGTGCCTGGAAAAGCCAGGACCGTGCGATCACCTTCCTTTAAAGCAGGATGTGAACTTAGCAGGGAGCAAGGCTGCATCCATTCGAGGCCTCCCCCGTCTTCCCCATCTCTGGGCTTGGTTCTCTGTCCGGGGGTCCTGGAGTCCCCACCCAGCCTGGCGCTGCCGTCAGCCTGGCAGGCCAGAGTCCACACAGCTCCGAGAACCGTGTGTGTGTTCAGACTGATAGCTTCCCTCGAAGCGCATTTTCAGCCGCAGCAAATGCCCTTTTCTGTCCCAGCAACTGTGTCAGCAGCTCAGTGCTGCTCTTGTTGGTCTAAGGCCAAACTTCCTGTCCTTCTCCTAAAAAAGTGAAAAACATATAAGATCTTAAGGAAGGAAAAAAAGAGTCCAGTAAATAATCCTCTCTTTATAGGACTCTAAATTTGCTTTTAGTCCTTGCTTATGAGTGTGTGGACATATTTATTGATGGAGTTGTAATCAGTGCGTGCAAACTATTGGGGGTTCTTCTTGTTTCCATTGAGCATTATTTCACACACTCATTTCCATATATTGACTCAGTCCACACGCCTATCATTTTTTACGGCGATGTAGCATTCCATCATGTTGACATGCTCTAGTTTTACTCCCTGTTCTCCCAAGAAAATGTCCTGGCTTCAAGCTGGCTGGCTGTCATGACTGCAGGCTGGCAGGGAGAACTCTGGCTGGTTCCTGTTGTGGGAGGAGCTGAAAGCACTGGGCAGGGGATCAAGTTGATCAGTAACGTGTTTCAGTTTGGGGGCTGAGTCTCTAACCAGTCTCTTGACATATGCAAATGAGGCTCACTGAGAGACAGTGGTACACATTTGGGGTGTTTTCTTTTTTGGAGGTAGTGTGTCTCACCTGAGCGAAATAATCATAACTAATTTTTTAAATTAAAGTATAGCCGATTAATAATTTAACTTATAAGTGTAGCTAAACTACAATGCTGTTAGTTTTAGGTACAGAGTATACAGCAAAGTGACTCAACAATATATTATATATCTATTTATATATTTTATATGTATAAATAAATATATGTGTATTTTTATGGGTTCTTTCCCCTTATAAGTTATTAAAAATATTGAGTAGAATTCCCTGTGTAATACAGTAGGTCTTCGTAGTGTCTCTGTTAATCCCAAGCTTCTCATTTATCTCTCCTTTGCCCCCTCTCCCCTTTGGTATTGTAAGTTTCTCTTCTCTGTTTGCGGGGTCTATTTTGCAATAGTGCACATTTTTGCATGTTAAAGTTCAATGTTAAACACTCCCCTGTCTTCTGCTTTTATAACTTCAGCTCCTCTGTGGTCCCCAACTTGACCAAGAGAGGCCACACATCAATAAGCACATATAACAGAGAGCCAACCAGCATTAATGTAGGCATGGGGTGACTTTTAAGTTATGCCTGAGAAGCCAGACATTTTAATAGAGCAGCATCTGGGTAAAGTCTGCCGACCTTCCAGAGAAACCCCAGGCTGCCCAGTGGCTCCTCCAAGACCACAGAGGCTGAGAGTAGAGAATTCTGCTCTGCACGGTGAAGTCCTTGGGCCTCACCGTTTGCTTCCCCTGCACTCCGAGTCCAGGCCCAGCTTGGGATTTGCTTTGGGTGAGTGCTGCTTTGGCGCCTAGGGAAGATCAATAAACAGCGGGCGGGAAGAAGATGCTACTTCAGTGCAACCTTTGGCCTTGAACCTAAGGCTGAGTTCATTAAATTTGATTATCTTCCTGTTGAGAGCTAAAGTCTCGTCTTTGTACAGTGAGCTCGCTGATTTCGCTGGGGTGAGTAGTCTGGAGAGGAGGTCTGACTTGCCTCCCGCAGCACTTGCTGCTTGGCACCTCTGCTTTAAGCGCCTTAGGCACGTGTGGGTGCATGCTAAGTCGTTTCAGTTATATCTGACTCTTTTTAGATCTGTGGACTGTAGCCTGCCAGGTCCTCTGCCCGTGGGATTCTCCAGGCAAGAATGGAGTGGGCAGCCATTCCCTTCTACAGGAGATCTTCCCAACCCAGGGACTGAACCTGGGTCTCCTGAAGTGCAGGCAGATTCTTACCATCTGAGCCACCAGGGAAGGCCACTTTAGGCATATTAATTTCCTAAATCCCCACAACTATCTGAGGTATATGCTATTACTCTCTCCATTTTATCAATGAAGGAAGGAACCAAAACCTGGAGAGACTAAGCAACTTGCCAAAGTCACGAAGTTGGCACAGAGCAGATCTGGGATTAGAACTGGGATTAGAATGCTGGGTTTGCTGCCAGGGTCTATGCCTTAAGCCACCACACTGTTTGAATGAAATTCCAGGCTTTTCATCCAGAAGTGGGTCTGTCCTTGCTCTGCCCTTGGCCCCTTCTGCTCCAGGCCAGATGAGCCATCTTCAGCCTCTGAGGAAGAAGCTCATTCAGGGTGGGCTGATTCTGTCCGCGGAGCCTTGCGGGCTAAGTGAACAATTGCAGACGAGCCCACAAGGATTAGCCCCAGTTTGTCTTTAATTTCCTTCCTGAATAGATTTTTCCTCTGCTGATGAAATCTGTCTCAATTTGGGGATGGGTGGGTAGGTAGGGGAGCCTGTAAGGATTTGGTTTCAGAAGGTCTCATATATCTTCCAGGAAAAATACGGGGAGAGATTTTATGCTTCAGATATGGTGAGAGACCATATTCTTTCATGGCTTATGCATCCATCCATCCTTCCATCCTTTCCTTATTTTTCCACCCCCCTCCACCCATCCATCTGTATCCGCCTGTTTCTCTACCTGTCTAACCTGTCTATCTGATCTGTCCCTATCAACTCTCTATCACCCATCTGTGTATCTGTCTGGCCATCATTTTTGCGGGTTCATGACAGCAACGTTGAGGCCACCAATCTGGATGCTGCCGGGTGTCTCACCCCCCACAGCCCTGTTTATGGCCATCGTAAAATGTCTGTGGAGAGTCCAACGGCTGATTTCCCAGGGTCTTTTTCTCCCATCTGAGGGATCAGGAAAAAAAATCTATCAGCTGGAGAAATTAAGCCATTTTTCTTCGGGGGAGAGAAATGGAGGAGCCAGCGCTCCACATTAAAATGCTGCAGTGGATTCCAGATGAATGAAAAATTGGTCTGCATAGCGATGAGTCTTGAGGGGCGATTTGGAGGGTTTGTGGCTGGCTCCTGGCCAAGGCGCGTGGGGTGTGTTGGGCGGGGACAGGACATCAGGGCGGGATGAGTCAGGCAAGTGGGTCTCTGGGACTTTCACCCCTGGGGAGCTGGCGCCAGGCGTCACCCTCATCACTCTCCCTGCCATTTATTTTTCCAAAAAGCTGGTTGTCCAGGTGGTTTTATCGGAGAGGGGCAATCGCTGGTCTCCTCTTCCAGTTATCTCTCTTTACGCCCTCCAGATGCCTGACCACAACCTCACTGCCCCTCACAACTCACACAGGCCAAGTCTGCTCGAAAGAGGGGTTCAGCATTCAGAGGGGGCGGGGCCTGTCACAGAGGAAGGACATTAGCCCAGCTTCAGACAATTACCCAAATATGATCCAGGTATAATGCTATGACCGGCCGGAAACCTAATCAGGGCCCATCTGTGGTCCTTAACAAATATGAGCAGCCGCTGTGGTGACAGTAAGCAGGTTACCGGCAAGCCACAAAAGCAGAATTCATTTAAGGATGTTGCCCCGACCCCGCCCTTGCTGGGGATTAGCTTCCTGTGGGCTCTCAGACGCCCAGTCTTCCTGATCTGCCTGGCTCTAAAGGGCCATTTCTCACCCGGGAGGCTCTTGGGGGCAGAGGCTGCTTTGTCTTGTCACTACCTTTTCAGGGTGAGTCTCCTGCCTACAGCCTTTGCTCACTTCCTCCAGAGGCATGCCATCATGGGAGGGGAGAATGGGGCCCTGGAGAACTTGAATGCAAATCTGCTAGGTGGGTGGTTAGAGCATCACTGATAAGGTAGGAATGGCGATGCCTACCCTGCAGGGCTGCTATATCCACCTAGCAGGCGTTTCAGCAACGGGAGCTGATGGTTCATTATTCTTTGCTGCCTGGCGTGAGTGGAGGGGTGGTGAACTCCTGCTGTTCCCAAGCGTTGCCTGATCTACAATGTCTACAGCTCCACCATCACTTTCATTTATGTCTAATTTCATTCCAGAGAAGTTTCTGTGCTCTACTCCCTGAGGTCCTCTGAATAGACACATATTCATGGGAGAGGTAACATATCAGACCTGCCCTTTGCACTTTTTCCCACAAAGTCCCCTAAAAACAGAGGAGTGTGAATGTGTAAATTCTGGGTGGGTGTGTCGATTGAGCCATAAGGCAAAGCAAGTGTGGGATTTCTGTGACTTTTTTTTTTCCTTAAAAGTGAATGCCAATTTTGAAGTCTACCTATAACACAAGGATCTTCCAAATGATTTATTTAGAAAAAGTAATCCTAAAGGAAAGTCTTCCTGAATGACTCAATGATAAAGCATCCATCTGCAGTGCAGGAGATCCAGGTTCAATTCCTGGATCGGGAAGATCCCCTGGAGAAGGAAATGGCAACCCACTCCAGTATTCTTGCCTGGGAAATCTCATGGACAAAGGAGCCTAGAGAGCTACAGTCCATGGGTTCACCAAGAGTCAGACACGACTGAGCTACTAAACCACCACCACCATCAACCCTAAAAGAAATTAATCATGAATATTCATTGGAAGGACTGATGCTAAAGCCGAAGCTCCTATACTTTTGCCACCTGTTGCCAATAAGGATCTTCCAAATGATTTATTTAGAAAAAGTAATCCTAAAGGAAAGTCTTCCTGAATGACTCAATGATAAAGCATCCATCTGCAGTGCAGGAGATCCAGGTTCAATTCCTGGATCGGGAAGATCCCCTGGAGAAGGAAATGGCAACCCACTCCAGTATTCTTGCCTGGGAAATCTCATGGACAAAGGAGCCTAGAGAGCTACAGTCCATGGGTTCACCAAGAGTCAGACACGACTGAGCTACTAAACCACCACCACCATCAACCCTAAAAGAAATCAATCATGAATATTCATTGAAGGACTGATGCTAAAGCCGAAGCTCCTATACTTTTGCCACCTGTTGCCAATAGCCAACTCATTGGAAAAGAATCTGATCCTGGGAGAGACTGAAGGCAAAAGGAGAAAAGGGTGGCAGGGAATGAGATGGTTGGATGGCGTCACCAACTCAACGGACATGAGTTTGATCAAACTCTGGGGTATGGTGAAGGACAGGGAATCCTGAAGTGCTGCAATCCATGAGGTTGCAGAGAGTCAGACACGACCTAGCAACCGAACAGCAACAGACACTAGATGATGCAGGAAGAGGCATGATGATTGCTGGTTGGTCTAGGGATTCCTAACACTGTTTTCTAAACCTGCTGCATCGGAATCACTGGGAGAACTTGAAACCACCCAGCTACCCAGACACCATGCCTGAAAGCTTGACCCATGTTTCAGAGTTGGACCCTGGCAATCTGGGTTTTAGGAAGTGTCCCTAATTCCCTACATGATTCTGACTCGAGGTCAGGCTTGGGACCCACTTCAGAGTAAATGCCCCCGGCCTCTGCCAGGTAATCTGCAGACAGATGTGTGTCTTTAAATGGAGGAGGAGGGTGCATGGGAGCAGAAGCCAGGTGTTGCACTCAGAAGGGAGGTAAGCAAGGCTCACAGGAGGTGAGGACATAATGTAACCAGAAGTTCAGGGGCTGGAGGAGGAGGGCAGACACCTGTCCGAAGGCTGACTCCTCCTCACCGTGACATCCAAGTGGGCAAGAGCTTTTTTAGACAGAGGGCGGGGGCGGTGCGCAGAAACAGCACAGTGAGCTCCAACACTCATCTTGAGACTGGTCATCGGGGGTCTGCCCTGCATTATCTTGATTGTTTTAGGTACAGCTGTTCTTCAGCACTGGTTATTTCCATTTCTTGAGGCCAGTTCTCAGAATTGTGGCAGACTATGTCATGGGAAACAGTGGCTGACTTTATTTTTGGGGACTCCAGTATCACTGCAGATGGTGACTGCAGCCATGAAATTAAAAGACACTTGCTCCTTGAAAGAAAAGCTATGACCAACCTAGACAGCATATTAAAAAGCAGAGACATTACTTTGCCAACAATTGGGTCCGCCTAGTCAAAGCTATGGTTTTTCCAGTGGTCCTGTATTGGTGTGAGAGTTGGACTATAAAGAAAGCTGAGCACCAAAGAATTGATGCTTTTGAACTCTGGTGTTGAGTAAGACTCTTGAGAGTCCCTTGAATTGCAAGGAAATCCAACCAGTCCATCCTAAGGGAAATCAGTCCTGAATATTCTTTGGAAGAAGTGATAGTGAAGCTGAAACCCAATACTTTGGCCACCTGATGTGAAGAACTGACTCATAAGAAAAGACGCTGATGCCGAGAAAGCTTGAAGGTGGGAAGAGAAGGGATGATGGAGGATGAGATGGCTGGATGGCATCACCAACTCAATGGACGTGAGTTTGAGTGAACTCCGGGAGTTGGTGATGGACAGGGAGGCCTGGTGTGCTGCGGTCCATGGGGTCGCAGAGAGTCGGACACGACTGAACTGAACTGAGCTGATGTCAGGGCTCCAGTCTGGCCATCAAGTAGTTCACTTCTCCACCTGGCGTTTCAGCATCTATACTTCAGCTCATAGGATATGGCTCAGAG
>SJYC01118604.1:0-10384 GCA_006408675.1 Madoqua kirkii
ATTCTTTATAATCTTAACAGGGACACTTTCATGATAAAACGGGATGCTGTTAACGTTCATGCTAGGACCATGGGCACAACTAGGGCTGTGCCTGGAAAAGCCAGGACCGTGCGATCACCTTCCTTTAAAGCAGGATGTGAACTTAGCAGGGAGCAAGGCTGCATCCATTCGAGGCCTCCCCCGTCTTCCCCATCTCTGGGCTTGGTTCTCTGTCCGGGGGTCCTGGAGTCCCCACCCAGCCTGGCGCTGCCGTCAGCCTGGCAGGGCCAGAGTCCACACAGCTCCGAGAACCGTGTGTGTGTTCAGACTAATAGCTTCCCTCGAAGCGCATTTTCAGCCGCAGCAAATGCCCTTTTCTGTCCCAGCAACTGTGTCAGCAGCTCAGTGCTGCTCTTGTTGGTCTAAGGCCAAACTTCCTGTCCTTCTCCTAAAAAAGTGAAAAACATATAAGATCTTAAGGAAGGAAAAAAAGAGTCCAGTAAATAATCCTCTCTTTATAGGACTCTAAATTTGCTTTTAGTCCTTGCTTATGAGTGTGTGGACATATTTATTGATGGAGTTGTAATCAGTGCGTGCAAACTATTGGGGGTTCTTCTTGTTTCCATTGAGCATTATTTCACACACTCATTTCCATATATTGACTCAGTCCACACGCCTATCATTTTTTACGGCGATGTAGCATTCCATCATGTTGACATGCTCTAGTTTTACTCCCTGTTCTCCCAAGAAAATGTCCTGGCTTCAAGCTGGCTGGCTGTCATGACTGCAGGCTGGCAGGGAGAACTCTGGCTGGTTCCTGTTGTGGGAGGAGCTGAAAGCACTGGGCAGGGGATCAAGTTGATCAGTAACGTGTTTCAGTTTGGGGGCTGAGTCTCTAACCAGTCTCTTGACATATGCAAATGAGGCTCACTGAGAGACAGTGGTACACATTTGGGGTGTTTTCTTTTTTGGAGGTAGCGTGTCTCACCTGAGCGAAATAATCATAACTAATTTTTAAAATTAAAGTATAGCCGATTAATAATTTAACTTATAAGTGTAGCTAAACTACAATGCTGTTAGTTTTAGGTACAGAGTATACAGCAAAGTGACTCAACAATATATTATATATCTATTTATATATTTTATATGTATAAATAAATATATGTGTATTTTTATGGGTTCTTTCCCCTTATAAGTTATTAAAAATATTGAGTAGAATTCCCTGTGTAATACAGTAGGTCTTCGTAGTGTCTCTGTTAATCCCAAGCTTCTCATTTATCTCTCCTTTGCCCCCTCTCCCCTTTGGTGATTGTAAGTTTCTCTTCTCTGTTTGCGGGGTCTATTTTGCAATAGTGCACATTTTTGCATGTTAAAGTTCAATGTTAAACACTCCCCTGTCTTCTGCTTTTATAACTTCAGCTCCTCTGTGGTCCCCAACTTGACCAAGAGAGGCCACACATCAATAAGCACATATAACAGAGAGCCAACCAGCATTAATGTAGGCATGGGGTGACTTTTAAGTTATGCCTGAGAAGCCAGACATTTTAATAGAGCAGCATCTGGGTAAAGTCTGCCGACTCTTCCAGAGAAACCCCAGGCTGCCCAGTGGCTCCTCCAAGACCACAGAGGCTGAGAGTAGAGAATTCTGCTCTGCACGGTGAAGTCCTTGGGCCTCACCCTTTGCTTCCCCTGCACTCCGAGTCCAGGCCCAGCTTGGGATTTGCTTTGGGTGAGTGCTGCTTTGGCGCCTAGGGAAGATCAATAAACAGCAGGCGGGAAGAAGATGCTACTTCAGTGCAACCTTTGGCCTTGAACCTAAGGCTGAGTTCATTAAATTTGATTATCTTCCTGTTGAGAGCTAAAGTCTCGTCTTTGTACAGTGAGCTCGCTGATTTCGCTGGGGTGAGTAGTCTGGAGAGGAGGTCTGACTTGCCTCCCGCAGCACTTGCTGCTTGGCACCTCTGCTTTAAGCGCCTTAGGCACGTGTGGGTGCATGCTAAGTCGTTTCAGTTATATCTGACTCTTTTTAGATCTGTGGACTGTAGCCTGCCAGGCTCCTCTGCCCGTGGGATTCTCCAGGCAAGAATGGAGTGGGCAGCCATTCCCTTCTACAGGAGATCTTCCCAACCCAGGGACTGAACCTGGGTCTCCTGAAGTGCAGGCAGATTCTTACCATCTGAGCCACCAGGGAAGGCCACTTTAGGCATATTAATTTCCTAAATCCCCACAACTATCTGAGGTATATGCTATTACTCTCTCCATTTTATCAATGAAGGAAGGAACCAAAACCTGGAGAGACTAAGCAACTTGCCAAAGTCACGAAGTTGGCACAGAGCAGATCTGGGATTAGAACTGGGATTAGAATGCTGGGTTTGCTGCCAGGGTCTATGCCTTAAGCCACCACACTGTTTGAATGAAATTCCAGGCTTTTCATCCAGAAGTGAGTCTGTCCTTGCTCTGCCCTTGGCTCCTTCTGCTCCAGGCCAGATGAGCCATCTTCAGCCTCTGAGGAAGAAGCTCATTCAGGGTGGGCTGATTCTGTCCGCGGAGCCTTGCGGGCTAAGTGAACAATTGCAGACGAGCCCACAAGGATTAGCCCCAGTTTTGTCTTTAATTTCCTTCCTGAATAGATTTTTCCTCTGCTGATGAAATCTGTCTCAATTTGGGGATGGGTGGGTAGGTAGGGGAGCCTGTAAGGATTTGGTTTCAGAAGGTCTCATATATCTTCCAGGAAAAATACGGGGAGAGATTTTATGCTTCAGATATGGTGAGAGACCATATTCTTTCATGGCTTATGCATCCATCCATCCTTCCATCCTTTCCTTATTTTTCCACCCCCCTTCACCCATCCATCTGTATCCGCCTGTTTCTCTACCTGTCTAACCTGTCTATCTGATCTGTCCCTATCAACTCTCTATCACCCATCTGTGTATCTGTCTGGCCATCATTTTTGCGGGTTCATGACAGCAACGTTGAGGCCACCAATCTGGATGCTGCCGGGTGTCTCACCCCCCACAGCCCTGTTTATGGCCATCGTAAAATGTCTGTGGAGAGTCCAACGGCTGATTTCCCAGGGTCTTTTTCTCCCATCTGAGGGATCAGGAAAAAAAATCTATCAGCTGGAGAAATTAAGCCATTTTTCTTCGGGGGAGAGAAATGGAGGAGCCAGCGCTCCACATTAAAATGCTGCAGTGGATTCCAGATGAATGAAAAATTGGTCTGCATAGCGATGAGTCTTGAGGGGCGATTTGGAGGGTTTGTGGCTGGCTCCTGGCCAAGGCGCGTGGGGTGTGTTGGGCGGGGACAGGACATCAGGGCGGGATGAGTCAGGCAAGTGGGTCTCTGGGACTTTCACCCCTGGGGAGCTGGCGCCAGGCGTCACCCTCATCACTCTCCCTGCCATTTATTTTTCCAAAAAGCTGGTTGTCCAGGTGGTTTTATCGGAGAGGGGCAATCGCTGGTCTCCTCTTCCAGTTATCTCTCTTTACGCCCTCCAGATGCCTGACCACAACCTCACTGCCCCTCACAACTCACACAGGCCAAGTCTGCTCGAAAGAGGGGTTCAGCATTCAGAGGGGGCGGGGCCTGTCACAGAGGAAGGACATTAGCCCAGCTTCAGACAATTAACCCAAATATGATCCAGGTATAATGCTATGACCGGCCGGAAACCTAATCAGGGCCCATCTGTGGTCCTTAACAAATATGAGCAGCCGCTGTGGTGACAGTAAGCAGGTTACCGGCAAGCCACAAAAGCAGAATTCATTTAAGGATGTTGCCCCGACCCCGCCCTTGCTGGGGATTAGCTTCCTGTGGGCTCTCAGACGCCCAGTCTTCCTGATCTGCCTGGCTCTAAAGGGCCATTTCTCACCCGGGA
This sequence comes from Madoqua kirkii, assembly GCA_006408675.1. Classification (NCBI taxonomy): domain Eukaryota; kingdom Metazoa; phylum Chordata; class Mammalia; order Artiodactyla; family Bovidae; genus Madoqua; species Madoqua kirkii. The sequence goes on from SJYC01118604.1 coordinate 3,854, forward strand.
GGCTCTTGGGGGCAGAGGCTGCTTTGTCTTGTCACTACCTTTTCAGGGTGAGTCTCCTGCCTACAGCCTTTGCTCACTTCCTCCAGAGGCATGCCATCATGGGAGGGGAGAATGGGGCCCTGGAGAACTTGAATGCAAATCTGCTAGGTGGGTGGTTAGAGCATCACTGATAAGGTAGGAATGGCGATGCCTACCCTGCAGGGCTGCTATATCCACCTAGCAGGCGTTTCAGCAACGGGAGCTGATGGTTCATTATTCTTTGCTGCCTGGCGTGAGTGGAGGGGTGGTGAACTCCTGCTGTTCCCAAGCGTTGCCTGATCTACAATGTCTACAGCTCCACCATCACTTTCATTTATGTCTAATTTCATTCCAGAGAAGTTTCTGTGCTCTACTCCCTGAGGTCCTCTGAATAGACACATATTCATGGGAGAGGTAACATATCAGACCTGCCCTTTGCACTTTTTCCCACAAAGTCCCCTAAAAACAGAGGAGTGTGAATGTGTAAATTCTGGGTGGGTGTGTCGATTGAGCCATAAGGCAAAGCAAGTGTGGGATTTCTGTGACTTTTTTTTTTCCTTAAAAGTGAATGCCAATTTTGAAGTCTACCTATAACACAAGGATCTTCCAAATGATTTATTTAGAAAAAGTAATCCTAAAGGAAAGTCTTCCTGAATGACTCAATGATAAAGCATCCATCTGCAGTGCAGGAGATCCAGGTTCAATTCCTGGATCGGGAAGATCCCCTGGAGAAGGAAATGGCAACCCACTCCAGTATTCTTGCCTGGGAAATCTCATGGACAAAGGAGCCTAGAGAGCTACAGTCCATGGGTTCACCAAGAGTCAGACACGACTGAGCTACTAAACCACCACCACCATCAACCCTAAAAGAAATCAATCATGAATATTCATTGGAAGGACTGATGCTAAAGCCGAAGCTCCTATACTTTTGCCACCTGTTGCCAACAGCCAACTCATTGGAAAAGAATCTGATCCTGGGAGAGACTGAAGGCAAAAGGAGAAAAGGGTGGCAGGGAATGAGATGGTTGGATGGCGTCACCAACTCAACGGACATGAGTTTGATCAAACTCTGGGGTATGGTGAAGGACAGGGAATCCTGAAGTGCTGCAATCCATGAGGTTGCAGAGAGTCAGACACGACCTAGCAACCGAACAGCAACAGACACTAGATGATGCAGGAAGAGGCATGATGATTGCTGGTTGGTCTAGGGATTCCTAACACTGTTTTCTAAACCTGCTGCATCGGAATCACTGGGAGAACTTGAAACCACCCAGCTACCCAGACACCATGCCTGAAAGCTTGACCCATGTTTCAGAGTTGGACCCTGGCAATCTGGGTTTTAGGAAGTGTCCCTAATTCCCTACATGATTCTGACTCGAGGTCAGGCTTGGGACCCACTTCAGAGTAAATGCCCCCGGCCTCTGCCAGGTAATCTGCAGACAGATGTGTGTCTTTAAATGGAGGAGGAGGGTGCATGGGAGCAGAAGCCAGGTGTTGCACTCAGAAGGGAGGTAAGCAAGGCTCACAGGAGGTGAGGACATAATGTAACCAGAAGTTCAGGGGCTGGAGGAGGAGGGCAGACACCTGTCCGAAGGCTGACTCCTCCTCACCGTGACATCCAAGTGGGCAAGAGCTTTTTTAGACAGAGGGCGGGGGCGGTGCGCAGAAACAGCACAGTGAGCTCCAACACTCATCTTGAGACTGGTCATCGGGGGTCTGCCCTGCATTATCTTGATTGTTTTAGGTACAGCTGTTCTTCAGCACTGGTTATTTCCATTTCTTGAGGCCAGTTCTCAGAATTGTGGCAGACTATGTCATGGGAAACAGTGGCTGACTTTATTTTTGGGGACTCCAGTATCACTGCAGATGGTGACTGCAGCCATGAAATTAAAAGACACTTGCTCCTTGAAAGAAAAGCTATGACCAACCTAGACAGCATATTAAAAAGCAGAGACATTACTTTGCCAACAATTGGGTCCGCCTAGTCAAAGCTATGGTTTTTCCAGTGGTCCTGTATTGGTGTGAGAGTTGGACTATAAAGAAAGCTGAGCACCAAAGAATTGATGCTTTTGAACTCTGGTGTTGAGTAAGACTCTTGAGAGTCCCTTGAATTGCAAGGAAATCCAACCAGTCCATCCTAAGGGAAATCAGTCCTGAATATTCTTTGGAAGAAGTGATAGTGAAGCTGAAACCCAATACTTTGGCCACCTGATGTGAAGAACTGACTCATAAGAAAAGACGCTGATGCCGAGAAAGCTTGAAGGTGGGAAGAGAAGGGATGATGGAGGATGAGATGGCTGGATGGCATCACCAACTCAATGGACGTGAGTTTGAGTGAACTCCGGGAGTTGGTGATGGACAGGGAGGCCTGGTGTGCTGCGGTCCATGGGGTCGCAGAGAGTCGGACACGACTGAACTGAGCTGAGCTGATGTCAGGGCTCCAGTCTGGCCATCAAGTAGTTCACTTCTCCACCTGGCGTTTCAGCATCTATACTTCAGCTCATAGGATATGGCTCAGAGTATTGCCTATAGCCCTTGAGAAGGAACTAAAGGTCCTTGGCTATGCTTAATGAGTTTAGTATTGTTTGGTCTCCTCTGATTGGGCTTCCCAGGTGGCTCAGGGGTAAAGAACCCACCTGCCCATACAGGAGACTCAGGAGACACAGGTTGGATCCCTGGGTCTAGAAGATTCCCCTGGAAGAGGGCTTGGAACCCACTCCAGTATTCTCACCTAGAAAACTGCCACGGACAGAGGAGCCTGGCGGACCGTGGGCCCCGGCGTCACAAAGGGTCGGCGGCGGCTGAGCACACGTGCACTCCTTTGACTGTGTCCCTTCGTTTCCATGTTCTCGCTTCTCTGATTAAACTCATTCTTAGACAAAAACCCTTCCACAGACAAAAGGCCGAGGATGGGGCTGGGCGGACAAGGGGGGACCATAGGGTCCTGCTCCATTTCAGTAAGACAGATGAAGAATTAGGGCTGAGAAGTCGGTGAGATGGGCCTTTTATAGGCAGATTCCACGTTTGTGAGTTCTGCCTTGGCAGGATCAGTACTGAGGTCAAGCCTGTGGCTTCCTGTGGACTGGTGGCCTGACCATGACCAGCCCTCAGGAAGGTAGAGGGCACCTGAGCTGGACTCTGACCGAGCGGCTGGCCCTGCTCCCCCCAGGCCTGGTCCGAATTTGGGTCTGAGTCAGGCCCAGGTGGGGAGGTCCCCAAGCTGCCGCTGGCCACACGGGCACCACAGAGGCCACGTGGCACTCTTTCTCTGATGGGTGGGGAGAGGTGGAGGGGGCTGCCTGGATGCTCTGGAAGCTTCCCTAGGCTCCAGGTCCAGGACGGGACTTCCTGGTTAAGCCTGGCCAGGGCCTCCCCCTGCACTGCTGGGACCTTCCCTCCACCTGGCCCCTGTGTGGACACTTCCCATACCCCATGCCCCCCTGACCCGGGCAGGACCCCATGTGTTTGCTGTCCCGAGCACAGGGGCCGACCAGGAGCACCCCACTTCAGGTTTTCCAGTTCGCTGACCAGGCGGGCCCCAAGCCTGAGTTTCTGTGGAGGCAGGTGACCCCCGGGACCTTACCTCTGACCCTCATCCCTCGGCAGGGTCAGTTGTCAAGGAGATGACAGGATTGAATTCTGAGTTAAGGGACTCAATCCTGTCTAATTTTATCTTCACTCTCTTCTCTTTGCCTGCCCTTCCTCTCTCTCTTACTTCCTTTTTTTTTTTTTAATACCATGCAGCCTTTAAAAGAATGGTGGTCATTTTTGAGGTGGTGGCCAAATCATTACTTGATTAAAGTAAGACCTTTTGTTGGCTTTTAGGAAGTCCCTGATGTAGAATTATTTTGCATATTATCCACACAGGATTGTCTTACATTATTGATTGCTTCCAAGCACTTGGCTGGACTCACTCACCTGTAATCCTCACAGCATCCTAGGAAGACTTTGTTACCTCCAAATGTCTGTTACAAAACATAGAGATTAAAAGGCAAAACCTTCAGCTAACCAGTAACTAAGCTGGATCTGCATCTCAGGTATCTGGACCCGCAGTTTGGAGCCAGCCAGGACTTTGGACAGGATGTCTAACCATCTCTGGGCTCCTGGAAGGATTACACCTCTGGGGCCAGGGCCGTGCATTCAGTCAGCTGTGCACAAAGAGGTTTGAGCTCATTTTGGTGCCTGACTGTTGATACTGGTCTGCTGATACTCAGCTTATGGGATACAACGTCATCTATATCCTTTGTTAAAAGCTGTCCACTTTATAAGACAAAACTGGAAATGGTGTCTCTTGCTTCTCCTTTCAACACCTATTTCCTTCTGCTCATTTTGAGATAATAAAAATGCATGCTATTTCTAAAACACCACTTATCAGGCTTCTTAGACATTCACCTAGAAACTTGCAAAGATATGAAATAAAATGATGACCAAACTCAATGGGGGAAGAGTCACCCTTGTCCTCTTGGAGGGTGATGAAGGAGTCAGGCCCATATAAAGAGTCCTTTTCTGTTCACCTGGTACCTATGAAAAATCTAGGACGAACCCTCTCTACCCTTTTGTTTGCTCTTATTTCAATTTCTAGTAAAGAACAATCAGCTGGAAAGGGCGTGGCTATACCACATAGATGAAAGTGAAAGTTGTTCAGTCATGTATGACTCTTGCGACACCATGGACTGTCCGTGGAATTCTCCAGGTCAGAATACTGAAGTGGGTAGCCTATCCTTCTCCAAGGGATCTTCCCGACCCAGGAACAGAACCTGGGTCTCCTGCATTGCAGGCGATTCTTCACCAACTGAGCCATCAGGGAAGCCCGCGCCTGACCCCGAGGATCCAGGCCCAGCTAAGGGGATGTCCTGCTTCCTTCCTGCCTCCGCTGCAGCTCTCTGATCGGAGCTTCCCCCTCAGGGCCTCCTCCCGGCTGCCCGTCCCTTTAGCCTCACCCCCACTCCAGATGTGCCCAGAATGAGCACCTACACACACGGAGCAGCCAGGTCTCTTCCTCCCACGGAGACTTCCTCCACCTGGGTCTCCAGTTATTTTCAAGAAGATGAATAAGACTTTTCTGTAGGGTGACCACATGTCCTGACTTGCCCATGACTGTCAGTATGATTATGACAACATAATCATGAATTGTGTGTTCCTTTTTTAAATTGGAGTGTGATTACTTTACAATGTTGTTAGTGTCCGCTGTACAACAACGTGAATCAGCTAATATATACATATATCCCTTCCTGCTTGGACCTCCCCTCTCTTCCCCCATCCCCCATCTAGGTCATGACAAAGCCCTGAGCTGAGCTCCCTGGGCTTTATAGCAGCTTGCCAGGAGCTGTCTGTGTTGCACATGGTGGTATATATATATGTCAATCCTAATCTCTCATCTTGTCCCACCCTCCCCTTCTCCCCTCTGCCCACATATCTGTTCTCTATGTCTGCATCCAATTCCTGCCCTGGAAAATGTTCATCTGTATTATTTGTCTAGATTCCATGTCTATGTGTTAATGTACGGTATTTGTCATCAGAGAATTGTGGCTCCTTTTGACTCAAATTGGGATCTTCCCTGGTGGCTCAGATGGTAAAAAGTCTACGTACAATGTGGGTAGACCTGGGTTCAATCATTGGATTGGGAAGGTCCCCTGGAGAAGGAAATGGCAACCCACTCCAGTACTCTTGCCTGGAAAATCCCATGAATGGAGGAGCCTGGTGGGCTGCAGTCCATGGGGTCGCAAAGAGTTGGACACGACTGCGAGACTTCACTTCCTCTTTCTTTTGACTCAAATAAGATCCTGTTTTGGACACTAGATTAACTTGGTCTCTCAGTTTTTGGGCTCAGGGTCAGGGCGCCTTCATTAACATTACCTGAGCGTGATGCGCCCATCTGAAGTCCCAGCAGGCTATGGAGAGAGACATCAGGAGGTGGGCATTTCATGCGGCTTGCCCCACTGAGTTACAAGTTCTTTTATCTTGCATTCCCCAGAGCTTGGGCTTCCCTGATAGCTCAGTTGGTAAAAAAAAAAAATCCACCTGCTCGAGACTTCACTTCCTCTTTCTTTTGACTCAAATAAGATCCTGTTTTGGACACTAGATTAACTTGGTCTCTCAGTTTTTGGGCTCAGGGTCAGGGCGCCTTCATTAACATTACCTGAGCGTGATGCGCCCATCTGAAGTCCCAGCAGGCTATGGAGAGAGACATCAGGAGGTGGGCATTTCATGCGGCTTGCCCCACTGAGTTACAAGTTCTTTTATCTTGCATTCCCCAGAGCTTGGGCTTCCCTGATAGCTCAGTTGGTAAAAAAAAAAAATCCACCTGCAATGCAAGAGACCTTGGTTCTGTTCCTGGGTTGAGAAGATCCACTGGAGAAGGGATAGGCTACCCACTTCAGTATTCTGGCCTGGAAAATTCCATGGACTGTATGGTCTCAGTTCAGTTCAGTTCAGTTGCTCAGTCATGTCTGACTCTTTGTGACCCCATGAATCACAGCATGCCAGGCCTCCCTGTCCATCACCAACTCCCGG
>SJYC01118606.1:0-19180 GCA_006408675.1 Madoqua kirkii
TTCTTCCACAGGCCTGCTTAGCGTTGGGGTCCCAGGTCTGCTCCCTGTGTGATGAAAGCTGGGTCTCACTTTGTGTGTGCCATGGGGACCTCTATCTGCCTGGCTCTCTGGCCTCAGTTGGTTCCATTTTATAGCTTCTTTTTGCCTCCTGTTTTCTTTTTTTCTTCTCAGTCTGGCTTGAAATTTAAAACATCTTGGTTATATTTTATTCAGGACTTCTGTGTGTCTGGAACAGGAGGGAATAGACAGTAACTCTGATTGCTGTGCTGCCAAGATTTTGGAACGTCTTTTTATTGGCTTGTCTCAGCCCCTGAAATGTTCCCTCTGGCCTCCTGAATTGTGGTTAAGAGCACGATTCTAGAGTCAGGCTCTCTGGGTTCAAATTCTGGCTCCACCACTTATAAAATGTGCACCTAGGAAAAGTTAACTAAGCTGAGTCTCCTCATCTCTACTGTGGGACACTCATAACACTGACCTCCTTAGATTGTTAGGAAGATTAAATAAGTTAGCATTGATAAGGTGCTCAAATGGGAGTCTGGAACCAGTTGTGATAAGTACTCTGTCCATGGGATTCCCCAAGCAAGAATACTGGATGGACTGCCATTTCCTTCTCCAAGGGATCTTTCCAACTCAAGGATCAAACCCAGGTCTGCTGCCTTGCAGACAGATTCTCTACCATCTGATCCACCAGAGAAGCCCACATTAATAGGTACTAGTTACTGTTTATTTTGGTCTAGGGACTTTCCCCATTAGTAGGCTTCTAATAAAAGATTCAACTCTTGGAAAGTATATCCATCAGGTTACTACTCTGTATTCACCGCTAGTATGTTTAGCTTATTCAATTCTCAACTAGTTGTCATTTTGCAGAGAAGAGATGAGGAACCTGAGGAATTGCAGTCTAGTGGCTGAGCTTCAATGCAGACAGATGGTTCCAGAGAAGGGTGGTCAGAGAGGCTGGTCTGTCCAGGTGTGGATCCAGAGGGAGTGATCTTTGAAAAAAATTGAGAAACTGGGACTTCTCTAGGTCCAGTGGTCAAGACACTGAGCTTCCACTGCAGGGGGCAAGGGTTTGATCCCTGGCTGGGCAACTAAGAACCTGTATGCATTGCAATGCAACTAAAAAATAAAAGAAAAAAATTAAAAATTAACAAAGAAAGGAAGCTATTTCTGATGTTGGCTCTTTCCTATGGTTTTGAGGAAGGAGTCTGTCTTTATTGGAGTCTTTGTCTGGGCCACTTTTGCATTTATTTTTTACTGACGAGAATATTACTTCCTGGTAGACGTGTCTAGGAAACATTTTTAAATATTCCTGTGGGACCCTAAGCGTCTGATGAGTTTCTCTTCCTGACATTGTAAAGTAAGTGCTCAGCCTTGGAGTCTGGACTTCCTGTGCCTTCCTGAAAAACACTTGGATGGGTCAGGCTGCAGAGAGATTTGCTACAGATGGATAATTGCTCTATAAGGGCTAGGAATCTTGGTGTGGACCCTGGGGTCAACTTTGGGAGAATAAGAATACTTGGGTATGCTTCTATTTCATGTTTTGTAGAAAACGAATATATTGGCCAGAGTGAACTTTGTCCCTTCAATAACAGGTATCCATTGAGTACCTACTATGTTCCAAACATCAGCATCCAGGAGGCAACCATTATACCAAATTTCCTAGACATTCTCTCAAATTATTCTCTACAGGCAAAGACACACAGACACACATGCATTCTGCAAAAGGTACTTTTGTGTCTTGCCTTTTCACTTAACATTGTATGTTATAGGTCATTTCGCATCAGTGCATTCTTTTCAATAACTGCATAGTATTCCACCACGTGGATATACCATCATATACATGAATAATGCCTTGTTGACAGAGAGTTAGGTTGTTTTCAATCATTTAAAAATGCTGCAGTGTATGATCTTATACACACATGTTTCACAGAGGTGACCATATATCAGCAGGACAACTTTCTAGAAGTAGAATTTTTTTAAAATCCATGTACGTCTTCTCTAACAATGGCAAGAGGGAAAAGTGCAGGCTTTTAAATGAATCAATTGCTGTGGGAAAGCGGTGCAGCAGGCCGCACTGGCCCGGGACTGCTTTATTGCAGACAATCAGCCAGTGAACCTGGGCAAGTCCTTTTACTTCTTTGAAGCTTGGTTTCTTCATTTGTAAAATGGAGTGCTGGGTCATTCAAGGCTGAGGGAGAAAGGCCCATGAACCCATGCATCTTTTCACAGCATTTACCTTCCTAACAGTAGATTTCCTCTCGATTCCCAGGCTTCTCCAAGTTAGGTGCGTGCATGCTAAGTTGCTTCAGTCGTGTCTGACTCTTTGTGACCTGTGGACTGTAGCCCGCCAGGCTCCCCTAGCCATGGGATTCTCCAGGCAAGAACACTGGAGTGGGCTGCCATGCCCTCCTCCAGGGGATCTTCCTGAACCAGGGATTGAACCCAGGTCTCCTATGTTTCCTGCATTGACAGGCGGTTTCTTTACCACTAGCACCACCTGGGAAGCCCAAAGCCGGGTGAGGTGGTGGGTTTGTTTGGTGGGTTTGTTTTTTATTTTAATACTTGTTTATTTATATGGCTGTATCAGGTCATAGCTGTGGCAGGTGGGATCTTTCATTTTGGCACGTGGACTCTCTAGTAAAGGAGCATGGCCTTAGGTGCTCTGAGGCAGGTGAGATGTTAGTTCCTCCACCAGGGGTTGAACCCAGGTCCCCTGTATTGCAAGGTGGATTCTTAGCCTCTAGACCACTAGTGAAGTCCTGAGGTGGTGGTGTTAGGTTCTCTTACTTCCTAAGGCACCCTCCACTGCCAGCTTCCATTTTGCAGGAACATGTGGTTCAGTGAAAACAGCCCTGAAGAACTGAGGCGTCTAACCTTATCCCAGTTGGGTGACATTGGGAGGCCCTCTTTTCTTGTATGGCCTTATTCTGTTGTTGAGTGGATGAACCAGGGGGAGGTTCGGGGTTCCAAAGAAAGTTAAAGCCCATTTCCCATCCCCCCCACCTTTTTCTAACATAAGGGACCCCTCACAGGACAAACATGATTTTACTGTGTCCAACTTCCAAACAGGACTGAGTCCCTATAAGCAGCCTTCCTTCCTGTGGCCAATGTTTGCTCAGAAGGGTGGGCCAGTCAGGGAGACCCAGGTAGAGAGAGGAGAGATAATTGCTGGCAGGAAAGATTAGACTAATCCCCATAAGCCTGCAAGGCCGCTGATGAAGCCTTTTCTTTGGGTTCTGTCTTGTGACAGATAATCATTCATTACCTGAAGTAAGCCCTGAGCTTTCCCAAGAGTCAGGTTGTTCAGAAAACCCTGACCCAAGTGTGGGTACCCGTCACGATGGCGCAAGTCCAGGAACCAGAGGGCCCCAGTCCTTCACCGATAGGCATCGTCACCAGCAGCCAAACGCAGAGCTCTTGGTTAATGAAAGACTACTGTTGGTTGGTAACGGAAGTGTCCACATGACCTCAAACAGTGACCTTTGCTTATAGATTTTCTTTATAAATATTTTTGTTCAAATTCAGGCTTGAGCCTTAAGGGCTGATTAGTGGAGGGGCGGGAGGTGTGTACACAAAGAAAAAGGCTGGGTCTTTGCAAGGAGATTTGACTGACTGCAATGGTATGAAGTTGAGAAACACGAATGAATAGGATTTGTTGTGTGGAAGTTTCTTACCTCCCTCAGGAAGAGTCTCACCTTTCACATGAATCTTATCCATCCTTGAGCCTCTCTGTCAAAATAATATCCCAGTTTTCCTGAAACTTCAGACTAAAGTGAATCTCCACACTTACAAAATTCCAGAATGGAGAAACAGCTCTGGGGCACCTTAAATTGAGGTCTCCTGCCCCAGACCCCTGAAGCAGAGCGTGTCCCTGGCACCCCACACTTACAGGCCACAAGCAGGATGGCGGCCATCTTGGCCAGATCTTGCCCAATCCAAGCCCTGATCATGTTACTTGGTGTCAAGCCTACCTCTTAGTGCGAACTTGGGATTTCTTGGAAGACTTTGTCAGACTCTTCCCAAGCATTGCCTGGAGCTCAACTTTTCTCACTTCCGGAGTTTTCTCACCTGGCCCGGCCCCTTCTTTACAGAGTGAGCCCAACACACCTTGCTGCCTCTCTCTTTGTTGCCTGGGACCTTCTTTGCTCACAGACTCGCAGCCACTGCTGCCTCGGGCTGGGCTTCTGTTCTGGGGTCCCTGTATGTGCACCTGCTCTGTGTCCAGATGCCTGGCTTGGGGACCGAGCCTTCTGGAAAAAGAACCAGCAAGGCAGTTCTGAGGGGACAAGCTGTGAGCTTCCAGAAGAAGGCTCTGAAGGCTCTCTGTGCTCCCACAGCCATGGCTTCTGCCCATCTTTGGCAGCTTTCCCTCCCTGCGCTTCTTCTGGCTCCCAGACCCCAGTTCTCACAGCTCACAGCCTGGCAGTGTCTCTCTGTTGGCTGATTTCACTCATCAGTAGGTGGCATGAAGGGCTGGTCCACTGACCCTGGTCAGTTTAGCTGGTGTCTAGCTTTATGACTTCCCTGGTGGCTTAGAGGATAAAGCGTCTGCCCACAATGCAAGAGACCCAGGTTCGATCCCCGGGTCGGGAAGATCCCCTGGAGAAGGAAATGGCAACCCACTCCTGTACTCCTGCCTGGAAAATCCCATGGACGGAGAAACCTGATAGGCTATAGTCCATGGGGTCGCAAAGATTTGGACACGGCTGAGTGACTTCACTTCACTTCAACTTTATGTCTGGGTTCTTCTCACGTTGGCTTTGACCTGTCAGAGGGCCCAGCCCTGTTCTGTAACATGCCTGTGAAAGATGCGGGAACCTTTATCTCTGGCTCCCTCAAGTTTCCACACGGTAGGGCAGTGTTAGGGGGAACTCTTTGGTCTTGTCTCTCTCTCTCCTCAGGGGTGTATCTGTCAGGTCACGTTTTCCACTGACGTGCAGGCAGCTTGGGCTCATCTTTTTGGGATGGGCAGGTCGTCCCAATCTTGCCCCCTGCCCTGCCCCAAGTGGAGGGAGCTTACTTTTCTTACTTCCCAGCAATGCTGCCCAGGACTGGGGCTGTCACTCCCAACGTGGGAGGCAGGCAGGACATGGGTGGAGGCAGGCAGAGCGCTTACAGCACTCTTCACAGCAGCCTCTCGGAGCCTCCACTTTGGGCAAAGGGGCTGATACTTTGGCGCTAGTAGTAAGGAACCCACCTGTCAATGCAGGAAACATAAGAGATGCAGGTTCGATCTCTGGGTCAGGAAGATCCCCTGGAAGAGGGAATAGTAACCCACTCCAGTATTCTTGTCTAGAGAATTCCATGGACAGAGGAGCCTGGTGGGCTACAATCCATAGGGTCACATAGAGTCAGACATGACTGAGCAACACACACACACACACACACACACACACAGGTAAACTGAAACTGGTTATCCACTGGCCAGCCCCAGGAAGGAGGAAGTGTGGAGAACAGGTCTCCACACTTCTAGTCAGTAGTGGGAATTAAGGAAGTGCCATGGGTCTCTCACCTGCTCAGTTGCTAATTCCAGAGCTTTCTCTGTGTAACTCCTCATTCTGATAGCTTCCTGGCTGAAGCCAACAGGAAAATGATCTTCCTCTGGTTTATCAGTCTTTGTTGCTGTTGTTTTTTGTTGCTAAGTCGTGTCCAGCTCTTTTGCAACCCCATGCACTGTAGCCCGCCAGGTTCTTTCTGCCCATGGGATTCTCCAGGCAAGAATACCAGAGTGGGTTGTCATTTCCTTCTCCAGGGATCTTCCTGACCCAGGGATCGAACCCAAGTCTCCTGCATTGGCAGGCGGGTTCTTAGCCACTAACCCAGTGGGAGCCCTCCCTCCTGAAGAAGACGCCCCCTCCCCTGCAGGCCAGGGCCGTCTCCCCAGGCTCGTGTGGTGGACAGTAACGTGGGGTCACCTTTTGCAACAGCATGACAGTGACTTTTCTCCTTTCCGTGTGCCTGTCCTTCCAGACCAAGAAGTGTCAGCAGACATGCACATTGCAGCCACGGGGAGCCCGCCTTCAGAAGCCCGCTGGCCAGTCTCATCATGCTCCTGCTGGGGTACCAAGGCGCCTGGAGTCTTCTGTGCACTCAGGCACTCGCAGGAATCGGTGAATGCAGCCGAGACATCTTTGGCCGCCAGTGTCGTCTGGCCACTGGCCACCCTGCGTGACCTTCCCCTCTGCCTTCCTGCAGACACGAATGTCCCCAGAGGTGTGTTCAACCACAGAAGCCGTGACATACAACTAGGCTCTGGTTTTCCTGAAGGGGTTCACCCTTCCTCAGCGCTGCGGCCCCGGGGAAGGTTTGCAGGGACCAGACAAGGCTTTCGTCTCTATCTTTCTCTCCAGCTCTATCTTTCTGCCTTTTCCAGACTTGATCTTTGTTTAAAAAAAAAAAGGTCTGGCGGGGAGGAGCCACGGTGGCTATTGTCCAGGGGATGTAATTTTAACCCCCTCTGCTCCTAAAAATCAATATTCCTTTGAGTCTCTGTGAAGAGTGTTTTATAGACCCCCTTCTGAGCAGCCCCAATCTGTAAAGGCTGATATTATCTGATGACCCTTCACTTACTTACACATTTTTTTTTTAAACAAAATATTTCCTGAACCTCACCTTTCTCTAGAACTGAGACCTTATTGCACATATCTGCTTTGTGACAGTATGTCTTATCTGTCCAGTTTGAAAAGAAAAGCACCTCATTTACATACCTAGAGGCACCGCAGGGATGACAAAGGTCATCAGCTGACATGGTAGCCTCCAGCTGGACGGGGAGCAGGAAGGAGGGCAGCCATGTTGTCTGTGAAAGGAGGAGGGAGGGCAGCCATGTTGTCTGTGAAGGGAGGAGGGAGGGCAGCCATGTTGTCCGTGAAGGGAGGAGGGAGACTCCAGGCTCTCAGCCAAGGTCAGACAAAAAGCCATCAGCTGGAGAATGTGTGTCTCCTGTGATCGGGTCCAGGCTTCACCAGTATTGCCTCAGACAGAAGGCACCCAGGTTTATTCTTATTGTACATGTCACTTCACAGGAGAAACAAGACACCTCCACTTAACTGCCAAATTCCAGAGCTAGAAGAGACTTCAAATGTCACGTCATCTGACGTTACAAACTGATGGCTGGACAGGTCGCCACAGTGCACGTGTCTTTTTCGACCTGAGTAGCTTTTGTGGTTTGTGTCCTTGTTTCTTGCCCCCCCCCCTTGGTTTTTTATTAAACCTTATATTTTATATTGGAGTATAGCCAATTAACAATGTTGTGATGGCTGGTGGCTCAGACAGTAAAGAATGCGGGAGACCTGGGTTCAATTCCTGGGTTGGGAAGATCCCCTGGAGAAAAGAATGACAACCCCTCTCCAGTATTCTTGCCTGGAGAAATCCCATGGGCAGAGGAGCCTAGCCGGCCATAGTCCATGGGGCCACTAAAGAATCGGAGAGGACTTAGCGACGGAACAACAACAACAACAACAACGAGCACTTTATAGGCACTTTGAGTGACTGTTGAACGCCTCTAGCACAGTCGGCTGTGATTGTTAATAACTAGCCCAGAGGAATGAATACATCCACATCTGTTCCACCCAACCACCACGCTAGCAGTCCAGTGAGACTACTGTTGCTCAAAACTGGTCCAGAACTCGACCTTTGACCTTGCTTTAGGGGCCATCTTTGAACCACTCAAGAAAACCTGTCCTTTTTCTTTGTTATCATGTCAAAGTTTCCACACAAACAATACTTACCACCTTATTCAGTTGTGAGTCTCAGATCTGACTCTGTCAACATCAAGGATGTCCTAGGTCTCTGAATCTGTAAAATGATCCATACATTCAATTGTTATTATCATCTGGCTAAATAGCCATGGCCAAATTCACTTTCAGGGTTGAAAAATTGCCACCAATGAGAATTACCCAAAAGATAATTGAGCAACGAAAGAAACGCCAAGAGAGATATATCAATACATTTTGAACAATGGGTATGTCATTGGAATAAGAAAGTACTTTAAAGGAAAGTCTTTTTATTTAAATGAATAATAAAAAAAATCAATCCCATTGCTATATAGTTACTCTGTGCTTCAAGGAACAAGAGAGAGGGAGGAGAGAGCTAAGGAAGTAACAACACAGCATTCAGAAACAATAAGACCAAAGGTGGATCTCACTTGGTGCATTCCTCCGTGTGACCTGATTCCCGGTTGCCTCCATTTATCACTAGGAAGAAGAGTAACCCTTGGGGGAAACCTTCTCTTTGCTCCAAAATAATGGATGCAGAAACTGCTCTAACTAGACTTCCCAGGGATGGTGGAAGTGTTTAGAAAGGCAAGACTGCGTGCTGCAAGGAGGACCCAGGTGTGGAGCTGACGTTATAGTCGAGGAGATAAAGCAGAACAGAGAAGCAGGGCCAGCACTGGGGAGGCAGGCGAAGGGTGGGAAGAGATCAGCTTCCACGGGTGCGTGCCAGAAAGGTGCCAGGCGAGAAACAGCGCTTCTGTTGAGCTGTGAAGTCCTGCGGGCACAGGGAAGGTGTGGAAAGGACAGAAGGCGGAGGGGAGGGAGCCACACCAAGCTAAGAGAGCAGGCTGATTACTTATTAATAAATGACTCAGCTAAAAACTTACACAATAGAGACACAGTCTGTGGATTAATCACTGACTTCCCTTTGCGTCTTTCCTTCCAGGGCAGAAAGAGCAGCGTGAGTTTTTAAGGCCCTGAAACTCATTTTCCATGCAACCTGGGAAGGTCACTGGGTCCCCTGGCACTTCAGGTCGCACATCTGTTAAAAAAGGGAGGAACACCTGACAGTCCTATCTCACCAGTGGTTCTAAGGATGGAACGATCTAGCGCATGCGAAAAATTATTCCTGTATTCACATCCCATCTAGCGGGCCCTCTGGGCTCCCATCAGAAGCAGAGGGGGAAAGTTGTGGGTACAGAATTCCAAGTAGCTCAAGAGCTAGAACCAGCTCTATCAGGAGGGCGAAGGGGATCGTAATGACTAGAGACATTTGTGCACTGGCTTTGGAAATGCTCTCTTGGCCCCTTGACTGCTGGTAACTGTGTCTTTTCTTTTTTTTCATTAACTGTGAAAAGAAAAGCTCGATACCAGCAGAGAAGCTTCTTTTGAGAGGAAGTCGGCCAGGACTGGAAGTGAGCACCCTGAAGCTGGCCTGGTTCCCAAAAAGAACCAGGTGCCACCACCCTCACCCCTCACCCACAGATGTCTTGCCTAGGGACTTCCCTGGTGGTCTCGTGGCTAAGACTCCATGTTCCCTATGCAAGGGTGCCCTGGTTCAATCCCTGCCAGGGAAAGGGATCCCCCATGCTGCAACTAGGAATTCACACGCCCCAACAAACAATCCCGCATCTTGCGATGAAGAGCAAAGATCCTTTGTCCTGCAACTAAGACCCGGTGCAGCCAAATAAACAGATATGTATTTAAAATACACACATATATTCCCTAACTGAAACAAAACAGATATCTTGCCTAGGACTGTTAGATATTCCTCCCTTTTTTAACAGGTGTGCAAACAGAGGTGCCAAGGGAGCCAATGACATCCAAAGGTTACAGGGAAAGTGTGTTACAGGGCTTTAGATATCTGTCTCTTCCCTTTTGGTAAACCCTCTAATGCAAAGAGCCAACTCATTGGAAAATACTCTGATGGTGGGAAAGATTGAGGGCAGGAGGAGAAGGGAATGACAAAGGCTGAGATGGTTGGATGGCATCACTGACTCAATGGACATGAGTTTGGGCAAACACCGGGAGAGAGTGAGGGACAGAGACGCCTGGTGTGCTGCAGCCCATGGGGTCGCAAAGAGTGGGACACGACTGAACAACGATCAATGGAACACTCTACTTGCAGACGGGAGTGTTTGGCTTTTTGTTTCTCTGGACAAAAGGGGAGAACCAAAGGGCTTCTGGGGGAGAAGCAGACACACAGGTAAGAGTGAGCTTACCTTCTTTAAGGAAGACCCCAGAATGGAGCGTGTCAGCTGCCCTCCCCTGGCTTGATACTGGTGGAAAGACTACTTGCTTTGTCTGAGTTTCTACCCTTCCACGTTTTACCTGGGTTCTCGGGGCAGGGCAGTTGCTAGGAGTCTCTGAAGGAAGATTAGGAAGAGGTGAAAAGGTAAGGTCTGGGGCAATATTTACTCTCCCACGGCAGTCTGTGTGACCAAGAGGATGAGCGAGGAGAGTACAGATAAGGTTAATCAACACAACAAGCTCATGGCTTCCCTGGGACGCTGGTTACAGTTTTCCTAAACCCTGAGAATGCATTTTGATAAAGGGGAGACTCCTGGGGGGTTTTTCACTCTTGAATTCCCCAGAAAACCTGGCTTTTCCAGACGCTGGTTTGACACTCTCTGTAAACACAATTAGTCTGGGGTCCCTGCCACGTGGTAGTAAAGATGCCTTCAGAAAGGCAGAAGGGAGATTAAATGATTACATTAATAGAGCAAATATATGTATGATAAAGTTTTATGAGCTCTTCTTCCAAGAAAGGGGCTCTGCAAAAGCAGTATTTTATTATCCTTGCTTCAAGGCTCAGGGAAATGTAACTTCCCTTATTCAGCTTGACCGTTGGTGATCATATTTATCTATTCATGACTTAGCCTTGTTTTTTAAGAAAGAAAATTCAGACCAAGCATCATATTGGTATTACTAACATTATTTAGTAAAGTGTTAAACATCTTGTTTTATACCATTCATATTCTCTTCTAGAGAGGAGCTCAAAATTTCTCTGGCGAGATAGCAAAAGTTAACTGTGGCAAGCAAAGATTAAAATATTATAGGAAGGGATTTCTGGCCGACATGATGAGATTTCCTTCTTTGTAGAATGCTTACAGCCATTTCACCAACTCCTGGAGAACCGGATGGGAGCTGATGGATGAGCTAGAATCAGCAGTCCCCTTTCAAGCACCAGAATCCGATATCGGGGAAGAACATCATTTCCACGGACAGGGGGTAGGGGGTGTGGTTTGGGGGTGATTCAAACACATTGCATTTATTGTGAACTTTATTTCTAATCTAATGCCGCTGCCGATCTGATGGCAGGTAGTCATCCATGGCCCCAAGGTTAGGGACCCCTGGGCTAAATGATGCTTAGGGCCTGATTGTTGCCTTTTCCATAACAACAACCCTCAGGTGAAATAAAAGGTTCTGTTCTGGGTTCCCCTGGTGGCTCAGAGGGTAAAGAATCTGTCTGCAAGTCAGGAGACCCAGGTTCAATCCCTGAGTCAGGAAGATCCCCTGTAGGAGGGCATGGCAACTCACTCCAGTATTCTTGGCTGGAGAATCCCATGGACAGAGGAACCTGGTGGGCTACAGTCCATGGGGTCACAAAGAGTCAGACACGACTGAGCGACTAACACACACATTCTTGCCTTTGCAGCCAGAGACTTGTAGTCCGAGACAGTCAGCTGTTGCAACAACAACATGCTGCTCTCATGTATCGCTAAATGAATGTAACGCAACTTTTTGTATTAATTAAGGGAAAAAATGTATCTACACCCAGCAGGTGAAAATGCAATTATGGAAGCCGTACAGTAGTGCCAATCACTTGTGGTTATCTAGTGAGTTGAAGGAGAAGTTCTGTTGTTATATTTTGCTGTATGACAAGATGTCACAATAACTGGTTGTTAGAATGGATCTTTCCAAAGAAGCGGTTAGAGCCTCAAAGTAATCAGAAGACAAGGAAACCTGGTTCTAGGTGTTGTTTTCATGATGTTAGGGTTTTTCTTAAATCAACCTTGTAGAGGCATAATTTAAATTTTACAGTTAAAATTTTAACTGTAAAATGCAGATTTTAATGCACATAGAAAAATGTATCCATCCAGGTAACAACCACTTCAGTCAAGAATTAGAATCTATCACCCCAGAAAGTTACCCAGGTGCCTTTGTCGTTAATAACTGCCCCTCTATCACATATGAAAGTGTTAGTCACTCAGTCATGTCCGACTCTTCAAAACCGCATGGACTGTAGCTGGCCAGGTTCCTCTGTCCATGGAATTCTTTAAGCAAGAATGCTGGAAGGGATGGCATTCCCTTCTCCAGAGGAACTATCCCACATAAGTGCCTCCAAGCAAACATGGATCTGACTTGACCTTCAGGTTTTAGCCAACTGAAGTGGGAATAATTCTGACTCGGTGCCTAGCAATGCCCCGGCACCCTGGTATATAATGTCAGTATAAATAAGGATGCACTGATAATAATTAAACCGGTCCAAATTAAATCGGTCCAAATTAAACCGGTACAGAGGTTGGGGCTCTGTAATTCCCGGATTTGCTTAGAGCCAGACCTGGAAAACGGCCCCTCCTGTGTCAGCCAGGGACACAGTGACGACAGGATGAGGTAGCTTTATGAGCCCGGAGAGGACTGCAGGGTGGCTGAGTCAGGGCGTCTTGTGGGTCCGGGAGGGTCAGTGGAGGGTGGTGGGTGTTGGGGGATTGGTGTGAGAGGGGAGGTCTCTGGAGAAGTAGGCAGCCCAGCAGGGGACAGGGTGGGGGATGGGGGAGGCTGAGCCCCTGGACCCAAGGAGCAGGCTCGGCTGGAGGGGTTGTAAGACCCTGGCCAAGTGGCTCCGGAAGGCCCCTGAAGCCTGGATGGCAGGCGCAGGTCGTTTCCATAATTATTACATCATACAGCCTATGTTGCATTAACATACATTATTTACTAAATAAATGCAGGTTTCAAAAAAACGTCCAACTGTGCTCCTGTTGCCCTTTGGCTTTTGAAAATGGCCTTGGTGCCTCTCAGCCCTTGGCCAGCTCTCTGGGGCTTTGGGGAGCCCTGGCATGTGAGCGTATGCCAAGCCTCTAATGACAGGGGCCCATTAGTGCACAGGGCTGGATTCCTGGAACCACCAGGAAGATTAGGAAATGGAGCTGAGAATGAGCTGGTTGCAGGCTCTGCCCGGGGAGGCACCCGTGCACCCAGCGGCAGCTCCCCGGAGGATGGAGTAGGTGTAGACGGCAAGGGTGCCTCCAGGTCATTCAGGCAGCGGTGCCGCTGCAGGCCAGCTCTGGGCTCCCCTCCCGTCTACCCTTTCTGGGCAGCTCAGAAATCCTTGTGGCCAGCAGGCCACGCTGTCACAACAAGGGGCAGTGCGTGGAGGAGGCTTGCCGAGGGGATGTGAATAAGTGCCCATCGGATGGCGGGCAGAAACTCAGACTAAAACAGACTAAGACACAGTCCCTGCCTCAGTGAGAGGGATGGTGGGGGGTGGGGCCAGTTATCGTCTTAGACTAAGAGCTGTCTTATGAGCGGGCTTCCCAGGGGGCTCAGATGGTACACTGTCTGCCCGCAATGTGGGAGACCTGGGTTCGATCCCTGGGTTGGGAAGATCCCCTGGAGAGGGCAATGGCAACCCACTCCAGTACTCTTGCCTGGAAAATTCCATGGACGGAAGAGCCTGGTAGGCTACAGTCCATGGGGCCGCAGAGTCAGACACAACTAAGCGACTAAACAACGACAAATTCGTATGTTGCAGTCTTGACCCTCCCCCTCACCTCCGAAAGTGACCTCACTTAGAGACAGTCTTTCCAGAGGTAACCCTAACCCAGTGTGACTGTCCTCATAAGAAGGGGACATGTGGACACAGGTACTCAGAGAGATGAGGACGTGCAGACAGGGAGAAGACGGCCGTCTGCAACCCAGGGGAGAGGCCGGGAACGGCCCTCACAAGGAACTGATCCTGCTCACACTTAGATTTTGGTTTTCTGGCCTCTAGAATCAGGTGAAGACAAACGGTCACTTAAATCGCCCAGCCGTGCGGCCCCAGGAAAGCGAATAGAGGTCTTGTGGCACCAAAGAACGTCTAGGCTAGTACCCTCGGGGAGAGGAGGGAGGAGAAATGGAAGGTCCTGTGGGCAGCCAGAGGGGGACTTTGGGGCGGAGGGTGTGGGCGGAGGGTGGGCACGGAGAAAGAAGCCTGAAGGAGCATCAGGTGCCGAGCCCGGGAACCAGGGCTGCGGGCCGACAGAAGCCGGCCTCAGAGTACGAGCCTCTGGAAATCATACCCTCAGAAATGTCTCCAACTCCACCGGCAACGCTGAAAGCGCAAGCCGCAGACCCACCGGCCCTGGGAGACCAAGAACTCTTAAAACATTTTGATTGCAGTGATTGATTCATGTGAGTTTCTTGGATCATGTTCATTGTCAACAATAATATGCGCTTCCGCAGCTGGTGCAGGGATGGGTTTCCTGGCATCTGGGGCTGCCCGCGGTTCTCTGGACCGACAGCCGTGGGTGATGCATCCTGCCTGGCCTTGCAGGACAGCTGGACTCCCCTGCCCGCAGATGAGGTGTGAAGACTGATTGCCTGCTTTCGATAACCAGCTTGACACGGAACTAGCAAACTTCCAAAGTCAAGTGAAAATGAAAGAGAAAGTCCGCTCAGTCGTGTCTGATTCTTTGCGACCTCATGGACTATACAGTCCATGGAATTCCCCAGGCCAGAATACTGGAGTGGGCAGCCTTTCCCTTTTCCAGGGCATCTCCCCAACCCAGGGATCAAACCCAAGTCTCCCACACTGCAGGTGGATTCTTTACCAGCTGAGCTACCAGGGAAGCCCCAAGTCAAGTTAGGGGGTAAGGAAATAGGCTGAGGACTTGGATTTTAGTTCATTAATATCCAAACAACATGGGAACTTTCTGAAGCCAGAATATTTGGTCTTAAAAATCCTTCCTGGGATCACAATGGGGGTCCAGTGGAGAAGGATGGGGCACTGGGTAACAAAGCTGGCAGGTAAGATTTTGCTCCATTAGAATGCACAAAAAGTAAAACATCTTGGGATGCTGGAAGGACAATACGTGCTTTGCAAACTAGTGGAAGGAAAAAACTTAAAATGAAGAGTTTGGGCCGGCAGTTCTTGGTTCTCAGGAAGGTCACATGAGGATGAATAATGAACTTTCTCAGGGCCAATTCCTGGACAGCAGATCCTGTTTTATTGTCTAAAGAAAGGCAGGGTCTATTCTCCAATGCTCTGTAGGCTGTCGAGATGGGGGATAAATCTGAGACCGCCTTTAAATACTGGGTTTCAATTGCCTTCTTTCTTCCCTGGGCAGATATACGGGCTTGTGGTATGATTTAGTGCCCGAGCCCCAAGGAGCTGGAGTGCTCCGTAGGACCAAGACAGGGCTTTCCAATTATTTTTGTGCTTTCTGCTGAGGACGAGACTCAGTTCTCAGGAGAGGGATGTTCAAGCCTGATGATTCTTCTTGGGAGGAAAAGTGAGAGGCCATAGCTAGGGCTGGCCTGGCTCCCCTACTGCTTCAGGGTTTGGGAAGACTGCCTATATAAAGGTAATAGTAATAGCAACAGTAACAGTAACAGTAGTAGCAAAAATAATAGTTGCACTTCCCAGGTGGCGTTAGTAGTAAAGAACCCGCCTGCGATGCGGGAGGCGCTAGAGATGCAGGTTCGATCCCCAGGTCAGAAAGACCTGCTGGAGAAGGAAAGAGCAACCTTTTCCAGTATTCTTGACTGGAGAATCCCATGGACAGACGGAGCCTCGAGGGCTACAGTCCACAGGGTCGCAAAGACAACTGGGGGACTGAGCACATATAATCATAGTTGCTGTTTTGCACTTCAAGTGGGAGAGGTGTTCATTGCTTAAACTTTCTCCCCTCTTGGTTCTCTTTAACCAACTAAAGAGCTAAATAAGATCAAAGAGTCACCTGAAGCCTAGGAATCCCTCATAAAACTGGACAGCAGCTCTCCTCTCTGACATTACACATTCCATGATCGGCTCTCTCAAGAGAGGCTCTGTTGCCAAGAGGATGGTGGTGGGCAGGGCCAGGGGGCAGCAGACTCCAGAAAGTGCCCATATCTACTCAGAGACCTGGCTCCTGGCAGCTGTGACCTACTGGATTTGCCCAGTTCTCCTTGATCTCCCCAAGCAGACAAGTCACTCCTTCTCTCCTTGGAGCACAGGTCAGGGGTGGGGAAAGAAACCAGAAGTGTTTATTACAACATTTCTCTCTTCTAAGTCTAGAGTAAGGAGTTAAAATATAAGGTGTAGGATCATCACTGTATACCTTTAATAACTGTAATTGTTGAGGACTTCCCCTGGTGCCAGGTATTCTGATGAGGATATTACATGCATCATTAATTTTTAAGATGGTTTTGATTTCTTGACAAGGGACCAGAAATCACATGCTTGCAAGTTCCTCTAAACAGTCACTGGCTCCACAAGCCAAGCTTTGGGTGCTTGGGTAAAAGCAAAGTGCTTTTACCCCTAGACAGTCATCAGGGACCACGGTTGGCCGTAGGCTTGGTCTGCTGTGGGTCTTAGGGATTGGGAGCTCAGGAGGAGAAGGGATTGTCTGAATTTTCACATTCCAAGGACCCACTCAGTTGATTGATTCAAGGATGAAGTTTGACTCAGGTTAGTTCAGGGTTCAGTTCAGTCGCTCAGTCAGGTCCGACTCTGCAACCCCATGGACTGCAGCATGCTAGGCTTCCCTGTCCATCACCAGCTCCTGAAGCTTACTCAAACTCATGACTTTTGAGTTGGAGTCATCCAGCCATCTCATCCTCTGTGATCCTTTCTCCTCCTGCCTTCAGTCTTTCCCAGCATCAGGGTCTTTTCCAGTGAATCAGTTCTTTGCATCAGGTGGCCAAAGTATTGGAGTTTTGGCTTCAGCAACAGTCCTTCCAGTGAATATTCAGGACTGATTTCCTTTAGGATGGGCTGGTTGGATCTCCTTGCAGTCCAAGGGACTATCAAGAGTCTTCTCCAGCACCACAGTTCAAAAGCATCAATTCTTCGGTGCTCAGTTTTCTTTATGGTCCAACTCTCACATCTGTACATGACTACTGGAAAAACCATAGCTTTGTCTAGACTCAGGTTAGACTAGGGGACAAAATACTGGAACTTTCTTTGGACCTTTTCTTTCTCAGAAACAGCAGCTTTTTTGTTCGTGGAGGTTGCTGATGATGTGGGTAATGGAAGGTTCCCCTGGTGGCTCAGATGGTAAAGAATCCGCCTGTAATGCAGGAAACCTGGGTTTGATCCCTGGGTTGGGAAAATCCCCTGGAGGAAGGAATGGCAAGCCACTCCAGTATTTTTGCCTGGAGAATCTCCATGGACAGAGAAGCCTGGTGGGCTACAGTCCTTGGGGTCGCAAAGAGTCAGATACAATTGAGTGACTAAGCATAGCAATGTTAAGAGTGGGCATTTGGGGGAACCCTAGGAGAGAGACCCAGCTTGGGAGGAAAGCTAAACCAGAAATCAAGTCTTAGTGATCTTGTTCAAAAACTTGGGCCCCTTGCTAGAGGCTGAGCTAGACATGCCTCTGGCTTTCTAGTCCACTGAGGCTGCCTGTTCTCTCCCCTTTTTTGTGTTGGGTTTCTGTTGCACACAACCAAAAAAAGTGTTGGTTAATGTATTTGTGGATCTTCCCAACAGGATGAATGATCTTCAGAGAGTTTATTGTGGAAATGAAGTAGAAAAATGCATACCTAATGTTCTCAGAGCTTCTATGACCACACGTAGCCTGCTCCCACCTCCAGGCTAAACCAGAGCCTCTGAAGGTGTCACCACACTCGCCCTTTTAAATTTGGGATGAAATGCCATCGTCATTCACAGGAAGGGTACCTGGAGATGTCAGCCCGCAGCCTTGAGAATCTTAGCTGGGATTGATCAGTCCAGCTTTGGCCACTAATTGGTCCTGGGGAAAGGGGTCCTGAAAAAGAGGATGTGCTGAAGGCACTTTATTATATGGGGAGGAGAGGTGGACATTATGTCGTCAGGCTGACCGGGGAGGATGCAGAGCAGTCAGGGCGGGGTGGAGGGAGTCCTGAAGATGCAGGGAGAGGTGAAGGGGTCAAATACCAAGTTTTCCTCGGTAGAGATGTGACCAGAAGTGCAGAGAAGACAAATCTCCCCAGGTCCCAACTTGGCAATGAGCCGCCCCTACCCTCAGACAGTCGTGGAAGAAGAGCCATCAGGGGAATGGAGTGTGATCTGGGTCAGACTCTAGAGTGATTGTGGGTTGGAGGTGTGGGCAGCCTCGGTGGGGGATCGGACGCAATCCCAAATGTGTCCCGGGTGTTCACACACGTGTGCCCGTGGGTGCAGGCGGTGTTTCAGAATCATCAGAGGGTGGGCTCAGCCGACAGGCAGCTGTCAGCCAAGGGGCCCTTCCGCTTGTAATTGAGAAACGGCAGCATGCTCTCTCTCCTGGAGCAGGATGATAGTAATTAATTGTTCATTGATCCCCACAGGTCAGCTGGGGGTCAGGGAAGTTGCTCCAGTGGCCTCCCAGTTTGCCAGGCAGCCAGGGAGCAGTGGTTTGAGACCTGCATGGGAACTGTCCTGTGCCCTAAACCCTGACAAAAGGTGACGGGATAATTATGGTAACCTCGGTGTCTGTTATTACTAATGATACACGAGTGAGCCGTTCAGAACACCATGCCAGCACACCACCGAAGACGGGAAGGAGGAGCAGGAAGCGCGAGCGACATTGGACACTTGTCAGCGTGGGATGCAGCGGCAGGACTGCTAAGGTCACTATCAGAAGCTTAAGTAAGTGTCCATCTGGGTGCGAAGGAGCGCCTGGGAAGCCATGTTGGGCTCACTGCCGATCCATACAGGGGTCTACAGTCTAAGGTGGAGAACTCTTACACCATCCGAAAGGCACACAGAGTGGATGGATTCAATAAGATTCAGGTCAGGTCAGCAAAGCCTTCTCCCATCTGCCGTGTTCTAGATTCCAGTGATCCCCGACATGATCTCCTGGGGATGGGGGGCTTGGTGCTAGGGCCTCAGGTTACATCTATGTTCCCGCGGAGTTTATACAGGTCCCGGGTTACCCTGCTTGTCTGCGTCTCTCCCCTCCAACCAGACTGTAAGCTTTGAGAAGGCTGGAACCATCTCGGATGCCTTAAACCACAGCCACCGCCAACACTTGAGTGTTGCGTTGTGCCAGGCACATAGTAAGCTCCATAATGCTTGGCGCAGCGTGACACATGTACTAGTTCTTAATAAATATTGATTGATTAAAAATATGGAGCCTAATTATTGCATTGATCATGAGGATGGTGAGGGGCGGGGGTAGGGTCCTGCTATGGTGAAATCTTGGTGGGTTCACTATTTCCCAGAGGAGAAGAGGTTCAAGGTGTTAACCTTTCTGGTTATCTGCACTTGTATCTCAAAGGCTATGGATTACTGATGGCGTCTGTAATTGTGTGAATTTTTT